>CAAKHB010002338.1:47323-59619 GCA_901007665.1 Aeoliscus strigatus
TATCAGGGGACGATGTCAGTGACTTTTTCAAAGTAGTGAAACCATTTCAGCTGTTTCATGTGTCAGTGTTTGAACTTCCGACAGCACCAAACACTGACGACTGTCAAACCACGATGGGGACATTATGGGGAGTTAATGGGGACAGAGAGGACAGGAAGAGAGGGGGACATGGGACGACTCTTTACTACCAGCTGGTGACAATAGCAGGACATGAGTTGGGATGGTACATCTGTGACTAAATGTTCACTGTCCATGTTTGAGTGTGTGAATTACTGTGTATTGACATGTGTATGTGGGTACCAGACACCAGGGATCCACTGTGACCCCATCCAATGTGTAAAACAAAAGGAAATATAATAATAATAATCATCATCATAATCATCATCATCATCAATCTTAATAATAATAATTGTTATAAAAGAGCAAAAGAACAAATAAGACGAGTGCCAATGTGTGACCCTCGGGTTGTGCCCCCACAGTGTGAAAATGATACTTACATATCCAATCAAACATCCAATGAACAGAAACACCCTGGGAAAGTAACATTTGAATATGTCATATAATAAATGCTGACAGGGGAAGAGTGGGTCGACAGGAGATATACACTGTGTGGCTGAGAGGAAAAATACCCACATACCCTCATCAGTAGATTTCAGTAACTACGTTAGGAAATGAAGAAACCCATCAGGACATTGAGCAGAACAGGAAACAGTCTCCACATGGCAAAATAAGAAAGAGAGTGTTTGCAGACCAAATAAATGAGGATAGTGAAGACAGTGAAAGGCTTTCTATATGTTCATGTTTGTTTTTTATTGTTGTTGTTTCAGTCCAGTTGTTTTCTCTATTATATCACTTTCCACTACTAATTCTTGCCACTTCGCTCATCATATGACTGTTCACCTCAGTCCCATAGCACAGCGACACACCTTCATCTTCTGCTTCACCTTTCACCCCCCCAGCGCAGCCTATCAGTTCCATGCTGTCTGTCATGTGAGTCACGTCGGTTACAAAGGGGTCACGTCAGAAAAAATAACTCCACTCTTGGTGAGGACAGATGGCGGAAAAGGTCCAACTTTTATTTTTTGAGTATAACATCAGCAGTGTTGGCATACTCTCCCAGTGCAGATGCAGGTTACAATAGACACACACAAGAAAAAGAGAAAAACCTTTTCCTCTCAGTCTGTAAAGATATTCTACATATAAACTTCCTTCTTTTTAAAATGCCGACAGTTGACGCATTCTTCCTCTTTCAACAACATTTTTCCCAGAAAGGATCAGAGGACACAAAAAAGATCACATCTCCATACGACTATATATATATAAGAATATACATGTAATACTGTCTGTTGTGTACAATGATCTATCTATTAAGATCGAGCTTCTTCACAACTCACACACTGTTAGTTCATATTGCACGGAAATCCCTTCAAATTTAAGGACACTACTGGTATTTACGACGTTTGAAGCACAAGCTGTTCATACTGTTGATACTTTTGCTTCAGTTTCAGACCCTGAATAAAATCATTATTATTTATTCCGATCAGAATCAGTTTCAGAAGATGGGAAAAGGAGCGAATAGGCCGGAGGAGCTTCGTCAGATTGAGACAGAAAGTCAGTGTTTGTCAGAGGTGCACTCAGCAGGTTGTATGCTGGAGGAGTTGGAGAAATGTTGAATGCTGGTGGAGCTGAGGGGGCTGGAGGGGCTCGGGGCTCGATTATCTGGGTGAAGCAAAAAGTACTGGGTGCACTGGGCGGAGGGTGGAGTACAGTAGAAGACGGGGAGGATAGAAAGGGGGAGCCGTATGGAGAAGCTGGCAGAGATGTGGGCGGGGCAGCATGTGGGCCTACGTACATTAGACGGTTTGGGTGTGCAGATGGCAGTGTTGAGAACCCAGAGGCTCCTCCGTATCTGTTCCTGCCTGAACGTGGGGATGCTGGATGAGACCTGACTCGCACCGGAGAAGGAGGGAAATCAGTGTTGCTCGGGCCCCCGGTTGCCTGAGGAGCACCATGCTGAAAACCAGAAACCAGGTCAGGAGAAACAATGACCAGTGGAAAAAGCACTTCTGGATTGAAAGCCAAGGTAACATCCAGATACACCTGAGGAAGAAGACAAGAGACACTTTTAAAACGTAACATCAAGGCGACATTCAGCTCTGAAGTCCCATGACTCATCTCTAAAGTTCTTTTCCTACCTTTAGGCAATATTCCACTGAGAGGATGTCACAGTTCTGGATGCTCAGGATTTGATCACTGGGGATTTTGATTGCACACCTGATCTCCCTCTCTGTTTCGGGCATCAAACAGCTTTCAACCACTTTTTTGACAGTGTGCTCTTCGGTCTTTCTGTTGCCGTTGGCATGGTACACCACAGTCTGCGTTAAGATGAATTTGGGTGTCATGTCACTGGAAGAGGTATTGTTGACTTTCGCCACAACAGCCACAGTTTCTCCTGTGAGAAGAAAAAAAACAACAGCAACACAATGTTTGAATGAAAAACGCATACTTTTCAGTCTCGAGAGAAGAGTATAATCATTGTCGGTTATATATATATATATACATACATTACATACATTACATATAGTGTATTTTATATATACATTTTTTATACTACATTTTATACATTGCATTATATTTATACTATTTTAATGTTTTTTTTCTCAGTTATGTGATAATAATGTGTGTTAACTAACGTGTTGAAGGATTTTAAAAGCACCTTGAGAGAAGTCAGTGTTGACGCAGCTGAAAATTCAAACGCTGGCACATCTCAACATTTGAAACATTCATTCAACATTCAGAACACAAATATAATTAGATACATTACTCTGACAGAGTAATTAACAGTTACACCACTGCATTTTAAACAGGGTAACCTGTAATTGTAACCACTTTTTTTCCCAAATAAATAAATTCCCGGTCCTGTATAATAAATGTGAGTGCGACTATGATTTAATTCCTTATTGTGTAACATCCTTATGTTTCCAGTATGTACAGAGGATGGCCATCATGACTGAAAGCAGTGAAAAAAAAAATACCTGGGGCAAAAGCTCTCCTGTCAATGACGGCCTCCATGTGCACACCTCCTTTGAAGAAAAAAAAATCCTTTTTGTTGGCTCGACCAACCTGACGTGACTGGAGGGAATAAACACAGGAAACAGATAGTTTGTTTACACAGGTACTCCGGATCAGCCTGATCTGTGTTCTGTGCAGTTTGAACATGTACCTGACCTGACCTGACCTGGTGATGTACGGTGTGTGACGCATGCACCGCAAATGCAAATGTCATTATTTGCATTATCACTATCAGAAATGTCTCACTGACATGACACACTGTTCCGATCATGTGTAATGGGTGATTTTGAAACCCACGCATGGGGAAAGGAGTCCAGGCTGAAAACACTGGAATTGTCTGTTAATAACAAAGACAGGACTGAAGTTACAACAATGCTAAAATCATTATGGAGGTGTTTTGTTTATATCTGGGCTCTAATCCTTTGGTGTTGTGATGCGGACATCACATACGAAATCCACATCAGTTGAACTAAATCGCAGTGTCGGCAATTTTCTGAAAACAGACTCAATTTCACTGTGTGTATGATGGAAAATAAAATATTTCTGATTTATGAAAAGTATGTAAGACTCAGATTTGACATAGGGACTCAAATAAACTAAATAAACAAACTGTGTTTGTTGTCTGTTACACCTAATCAGAGAGGTGAGGTGAGTTACCCAATTCCATCCCCACTTTTCAGAAAAAGATGACACACTGGAACATTTTGTAAGAGTAAGTATGGTACTAACTATCAGCGCCTGTAGGTTTGGAACGAACTTGGAGACAAATTTTAACTCCTTTTCCACAGTACGGTCCCACCTATAACTCCTGGACAGATTCACTGTGAGAGTATAGACAATCTTCCCATGATTCCCGTGGTAGGTTGAAGGCATGCTCCTGAAACACACGAGCAACGGAGTCAGGTTCGGCCATTGTATTTGGTAATAGGAATAACATTAACAAGTGAGTTAACATTTCTTTATGAAGCATGCAGGAGGAGACTATTACCCTGTGGTGAACTGTCATACTTACTTTCGTGGTATGGCAAAGCTGAAATCATAAGTATGGACACCTTTTGGAATTATAGTGTCTGCAAGTGAAAGGACATTGATATGAAAACACCGTCATTGTATGCAGTATTCACTGCAACAGTGATATGAAGGAAATGATCTAAATTCGAATCATTTTAACTTGTAAATGTCTTTAACTTCATTTGAGTATTCTGTAATGTGTTGTGGAATGTGTTTTGATGCTGTTTTAACAGCTTACCATATTCTTCCTACTATTAAACACAATCTACATATCTATTTTTGATATGTAAGGAAGCGTATTACATTCACTTGACAATTTTTTTTTCAATAAAATGGTTTTATAGAGTTTTTTTTCCTGTTTTTCGTAGTATTTTTCTGCTTTTCCAGGGTATTTTTTCTGCTGTACTGAGTATTTTCTCTAAGTTAAGAGCGACATCATTCCTCTCTTGAGAGCTCCTTATAATTTAAGCAAACATGACCCGCTTGGTTAATTTAATCCAGTTTGACTTTGCTTTGGGGTTGAGACACAAAGTCATATAGGTGATTTTAGCATTAGTTTGTCCACTTTACTCATGCATCTTGGTTGTTCAGACAAAAAGCTCATTCAGATCTGTTGACATGATGATGATTAGATAGATAGCTACTATACATATATATAGCTGAAGAAAATATTACCATGGAAAAGAGAAAAAAAAACCTACAAAAGCAGAATAAATACCACGAAAAAATGAAAAAAATACCACAATAACAGAAAAAAAACTGAAAAAAATTACTCAATAAAACATATAACATAAGACATTTTATTTGTCAAATGAATGCAATATGCTTCCTTAGATATGATCTTGAATTCCATGGAAGGATCCTGTCGGAAGGGTCCTAAAGGAAATGACTCATTTGTGCTTTTGCATCATAAACTACAAGGAGATAAATGAGCTCAAATGCACCCAAAGGGACAGTGGGGTGTCAGTGGCTGGTGGTTCCGAAGATACACAACATGAAATGGACTTTCTGTCCGTGGACAGTACCAGTGGACCGGTTTGGACACCTCACCAGTCATGTTCTCTGGGACAAACATCTGCTTCAGTTTAAAGTATCTCCGGCTGGAAGAATACGTGTGAGTATTCTTGCCGGACTTCCGATCCCAGCGCACATTGGCTTCTCCCTTCACTTTGACGTAGAACCTCTGGGCAGTTGTCTCCTTCATTAGCACCAGCGTCACTCTTCCCGTCACGGTGTCCCCCTCCGAAAACGTCCCGTCCTCGTTCAGCGCGTCGTACGTCATCGTCAGGCATTGAATCGCAGGCATTTCAGGTGAAAAAGTGAAGGCCGCTCGGTGGAAATATGGACAAATGAGAAAGGATTTCCACAGTGAGTTCTGTGTGCCTGTTGTTTTGAGGGGTCGGTGGGTGTAGGGGCTATGGCGCTTGGTGGGACGTTGTGGACTGGCCACGCCCTGTGAGAGTCCCATTGAAGGTGTTTGCTGCCACCGTGTGTTCAGACTGGGAACCCTCGTATGGACATTGAGAGATGCGTCAACAGAGCCGCCATCTTACGAGAGGCAAGGGCACTAATTTTTCGCATCAGAGCCACAGTGTTTTGGGAGAATGTGGTGTTCTGTTTGTTCAGAAATAATAATAAATCACTTGCTCTCATTGGCCACATTTTTAATGCAAGTTTACACCAAAAAAAGTCAGATCAGACTATTGAAATCGATTCTGCATTTAATATTTTTATTTATTGATATTTAAATTACCCTGCCATTTATTTCCCTCTCGCTTTGCCTAAATTCTGTTTTTTGTTTGTTGTTTTACACTCAATTCATGATGTTTAGAATATTTTGTACTGTATGTTAAAGCACACACACACACACACACACACACACACACACACACACACACACACACGCACACACACACACGCACTCACAACGCAGTGTGTAAATGTAAGTGTTTGTGCAAGCCAGCCATAACTTGCAGTGGTAATTAAAAGTACCAAAGGAAGTTGTTACTTCCTCTGTTTGTGTCCCGTCATATTGAAGGGAGCTTGTGCAAAATATTAGTTACAGA
Organism: Aeoliscus strigatus; assembly: GCA_901007665.1. Classification (NCBI taxonomy): domain Eukaryota; kingdom Metazoa; phylum Chordata; class Actinopteri; order Syngnathiformes; family Centriscidae; genus Aeoliscus; species Aeoliscus strigatus. The sequence continues at coordinate 53,473 of CAAKHB010002338.1, forward strand.
ATTAGTTACAGAATAACAAATTATGTACAATAACTAATAACATACATATGTCAGAATAGTACACCCCCTGACATGAGCATTCTGATAACAGCTCGGCTGACAGTGATTCGTGAGTAGTAAAAAAAGTGTGAGCACAAATATGAAATTAATTAAAAGTGAGAAAAGTGAGCAAATCTAATCATGCCCTCTTGGAAACCCACAAAGATGTCGCTAAGTGGACAAACAGCGCCTGATACCACGGTGTTCAGGTGCTGTTTGTCCACCACGGTGTTTTGTTTTTCATCCTTCATGTTAGGGTCAATCGCCATTATGAAAGTCACGATTATTTAATCATTTTAGTATCTCGCGACACTTGTTGTGATGGGATTTTGGTTGGAAGTAGTTGAGTTGAGTTGGGCTGCAGCATCTCTCTCCCTCTGCTTGTTTCACATGAACAATATTTATGAAGACATCAATGTAATACAATGTAAACTATTCAATATGCAGTGTATATGATGGGCTATGTTATTGTTATTGAATTAGTTGAATGTCTGGCGCGAATAATTTATAAGGGTTGAAGGGCTGATGGTGATATGTCAGATTTAAATATAAAAAAGCACATATACATTTTCAGCCAATAAAGTTTGTTCTTATTTCCCTACATATTTTAATAGTCATGAAAATCAGGATAATCAGGATAATCACAGCTTTATTTCTTCTACACTAGCGTTCGAAAGTTTGGGGTCATCCGGACAATTCCAGTTTTGTAGCTTCTCTAATCAACAGTTTTCATCTGCGCAAACATAATTGCGCAAACGTGTTCTAATCATCATTCACCTTTTAACATGATTAGCTAACAAAATGTAGCATGAGAACACAGGAGTGATGGTTGGTGGAAATGTAGATGGACGTAGATATTCCATTAAAATCAGCCGTTCCCAGCTAGAATAGTCTAGATGAGTCTGATTCATTTAACGTTATCTTGACCGCAAAAAACAGAAAAATAATTACTACGAAAAAAATAAAAATATGACCACAAAAAAAGATAAATACACAGACAAACAGAAAAATACAAAAATATGCTGAAAAACAAACAAACATAAAAATATGCAATACGAAAGATTTCTTTCATTTGTCAAGTGAATTCAACATGCTTCCGTGTACAATAGATATGGGACTTATAAAGTACAAAGCTGCTGTGTGTGTGCTTGGACATCGTATCCGTGCCGTCGGAGTAGACGCTGCAGCCTTGGTCAGGTTCAGGCTTTATTAAGATTAATGAACAGCTTGACATTTTTAGTCCTCCGTCTGAATCGATGATTTTAATACTCATGAGGGCCAATGGGGATCGAAGCTCACCAAACACACATATTGTGGCCACAGAGTGAATGTTAAACGTCCAAGTGGTAATCGATGCAAAGAAATTAACTATTGATCGCTTATAGTTCTGTAATGGGTTATCTATCGGTTTGCTCTTTCGGAAAAATTCCAATACCAGTCGGATGGAATTGTGTTGGTGATATTGCTGTGGGGTCTGTGTATGTTGGCACAGGGGTATGTGTGCATTGTGTGCGTGCAGGGTCAAACTGTAATTAGCAACAGGGCCAAATTTAAATGAGGATGTTAGTGACTTGCATTTGAGTTATTACATATAATGCTTGGGTGATTTTTAGCTCAAAGCTAATGTTCAACCAAAACATTCCAGCCATTTTACATCACACTTGAGTTGAGCTCTTTCATACAAAAACCATGTTATTCCTCCTGAATATATAAAGACAGATGTAATTCCATATGTTTCGGCGATGTAAACCACAGCTGAATATACTTGGAACCCAGAGCGACTGTGGAACAAGAAATGTTTCGTGCTTCATTCTGCTTCAACCTGCAGCAGTTGAACGGACAAACATTCAGAGCCGGGAGGAAATGTATCTGCTCGTGAGCTGAGACACGCTGGACATGTCCGCCTGGGGGAGAGAGTTCATCGCGGCCAGTTTGGGCAGAGTGAAACTGGTGGTCAGTGGTCACTCCTCTGAGGTCATAGGTATGGTTCCTAGTCCACTTATGGTTCCGCTACACTGTTCCTGCTCTTCTCTACTCGGTTTGGCTCCATTCAGGTTCAGGTTTTCCATCACAATTCAGCTCCTCTGTCTGTCTAACTCGGTTCATCCCCTAGTCATAATTTTGTCAGCTCCTATTGCACATCAATGTAAAAACTGACACACGCTGACAAGTGTCCCATCCATATTTACTTCCATGAACTGCAGGTGACTGGTCACTTAACGTCGACTCTTCACACTGGACTGGTGGTGGTCACATTGAAATCACAGCTACATCAAAGAATCAGATCTTACCAAAACATCTGAATTGAGCCTTACCACTTGTACTATATATTTCCATGTTTTTCAGGAAGACTGTCGTCTTAAAACCTCTTTCACAATGTTAAAAACCAGTGACGGTATTTTATCTTTTATTAGTGATTGTTGCAGTCAGCTGCAGGTCTGTCTCTTTCTGTACTTCCCACGATTCGATTCAGTGATAAATGTTATGTCCTGCTGTATTTAGCTGCAATGACCAAGCTAAAATATGGATGACACCTTTTTCGGAAAGCCACATCAGTCCGGTGAGTGCTTACAGAACATTCAGGCTCACAGCTGCGTTTGATCAAAGGATGTGTAAGCAACCAGAGGCGCTGAGTCCATTAGCAACCACCATACGTAGCGTGTGACATGCACTGCAGTGTAGGAAGTGCAAGGAAAACACACCCTTTTGAGGGCATGATAAAAGGATCATCTGTAAAACACATATCAGGTCATATGGGCCACACATTGTCTCACTGCCCTTCCCTACTCATTTGCCACTTTTATAGAATGCTTAAGACAGGAATAGAAGTGGCACCTTTTGTGCCATAGCACAGGTAGTTAAGCATAAATCAGGTGTGTAGATCATGCCCATGCTGGGATCTTTTACCCCTACCATCATTACGGCAAAAAGGTGACATTTCTGATTGATTAAAATGGTGCAGACAAGCTTAGGCTAAATCATGTTAAGTGATGTGACATTGCAGTTTCACACATCATATTTCTGTCAAGACAATGACGGTGGAAGGCATTGTCGAGGCATGATATCTGACAATGGAAGACTTCTGGGGGGACTGGAGCAGATTTATGAGGATGTTTTAGTGGTCGGAGGGAGATGAGAGAGAGTAAAAAGTGCTCCTTTTTTGTACATTGTCACTTCCTGAGTGACTGTAAATTTTACTCCAGTCCTGTTGGGAATCTGAGACATTTTACGCATCTTGACAAATTGCCGGCAGTAAAAGTATTTACTGGTCTTGTCCTCTCTTTATTCCTGATCAGCTTACAAACACCCCCACACAGAAACGTTTCCCCACAGCAAATTTATGTGACACACATTTATGTGCTGTACCTGAGCGCTATAGCCTGGGATTTGTTCTAATGGTGTCATGTTGGGAGTGGCGGTCTGTGGTTTGTTTAAAGAGAGGAGGTCATGAGTGGGTCGTTATGGTTTTATATCAGACACATTGTGTCCCGTCCTCGGCTGATTGTCCCACCCAGCCTGCGTAAAGATTTGATCATGGAAAAGTAGCAGGTACAGGTCAAAGGGTGAAAAAATATACACACGAATGTGACCCACAAACACACATCACCATGACATACACACAGAGGCTAAGATACGAAAAGATGAAAAGTTTGTTTTGTTGTTGCAAGGTTGTAGCAGGAATTTAGCAAATGTAGCAAAATGGAAAAAAAGAAAGTCATTGAGCAAAATAGATGAGCTAAGGTTATTAACATATTAACATTATGTACAGGAGTAAGAAAAATATCATAGTACAATGAAACTTTGAAACGTCTTTCTCTCAACAGAATCAAGGTAAGGGTAAAAAGAAAAATAAGATAAAATACAAAATGAAATAAGATAAAATCCCCCAAATATAAAAATACGATGAAATGCATAATCAAATGAAATATAATGATTAAACAATGGAGGAATGAAAACTGCAGTGTTACCATCTTGTACTGGTACATAGGTGGAACACCTGAGGAACATGAGGATATGATGGTTTGACCCCGAGTGAACTTGTTTTGATAGACGCGCTGAGATCCCGTTCTCCAATAAAAGCTGGTAAATATCTGTCTCGGAATAAACTTTGCTTTTCCTCTGTTGACTCTGTCCGTGTTCGAATGTTCCTCTGCTTGTCAGAAGAAACGTTCTCGGCAAAGGCCACAGGGTGGCACTGTGAGACTAGCAATCAGGACGTGTCGCCGAGTCTAGGTGGGTGGGGGCTGCAGAGAGGCCCGCTCTCAGACAGAGCTATAATTTACTAATAGTGTGGGAGCAGCCATTGCTGTTATCTTTTAATAGATTTGTACGGGGGAAAGCAGGTGCCTGTTGTTAATGCGTCCAATTGCCCAAGTTGCCTACAGAATTTGGAGCATCCATCACTGTCGTCGGCGGTGACACCCTGTCGCTCTACTTCATGTGGCGGGCCGGTTGGGCTGGGCTGGTAACAGATGAGGCTTCTCTCTCCTCTAGACGCCCACAGTCACACCGCCATACGTGGGTGCACATTTACACACACACACACACACACATACACACGCACGTTTTTAGAGGGCAAACTGAACTCACCTGCGACCGCAAGTTAGTAAGAAAATGATAGATTTAGTCGAAAGGAGCGGGAAACTTTCATTAAAACAGAATCCCAGTAAACTTTGGCTGCCTATGACTTCTTGACCCCCCCCTCCCCCAGCTGCACTCCTGGGCTTAGCCAGGGGCACCATGTTGCTAGCAGGTTTGCCCTCCACCCCGAGAAAAACACCCTGTGCAGCTGTGCTTCTCTGGAAGGTAAACCGAGGTGCCTGCTAATACCTTGTTAGGGTTGTTTCAGTTGCCGGGTCTCAGCAAGGTCAGTGTCAGTACCGCTTTAGTTGGAGGACCTTGATCTGCTGGATGTTGGGTGAAGCTGTAGAAGACATGTGCCGGCCTTTAGTGACCCTCAGTGTTTTTTTTTTTGTTTTGTTTTGTATTTCTTTCACAACCCGTTTGCTCGCTCTCCTTGTTCAGCATCCGATGCACATGCCGTTTCTTATGAAATGATGACTCCGATTTAGGAGGTATGCACATCCTCCTCACATATTTTGTAGGATTTTGTTGGATCGCAGACAATTTGTGACTAGTGATGTTTGACAGAAAGCCAGTGAGAAAACTGCCCTCCCCTCCGTTTTTTCTTTCCTCCGCTGTTTTTTCCATGTGAGTTATGAACCTCGCTAAGGCCTCGGTGTCAGGTGTTAAACAGCATATGAGGGCTATGACCCGGCTTCCTCACCCTCTCTGACATCGCTCTTAACATAAAACAGATCCTCTCTCTTATCGTAATTGTAACCATCATGTTACTGTTCCACACTTCCAGTGTTTCCTTCTGCTGGCTGTTGATAAGTCTGTACATTCCGTGTGTCCTCCTCTCATTCCAAAGCTGTGACACACTTTTTTTTCCCCCTTCGCCATTCATTCACCTGTTGTTAATATAGACCTCTAATTGTAATTAGACGTTATTTGAATAGTTGGAAGAAGAAACTTTTTTTGGGGGAAAATAAAATCCTTGCAGCAATGCACAGATGACCTGTAGTTCTTTTCAGAATAGAATAGAATAGAATTTGTGATTTCTGTAAATGTATCGTCCACTTTGGTTTCCAGGCACTTGTGTGTTGATATGAAATTAATTTTCTGTTCCTTCCTCTCAAGCCATCTTTTGCTTGTAGGCTTCGATTCCTAAGTAGTTTAATATTTCCACTTAAATGTCCAGTCAAAGATCACAGTCAGTTCACACACACACACACACACACACACCCACACACTCCAGTTCCATTTCCAATATGTCCGCCTCGCTCCCCAGCATGGACACACTTTGCCGCTTTAAATACATTTGTGTTTTTCTAACATTTCCTGGTTGGGAAAGGTGACTGAGCAGAAGAAGGGAGAGAAAATAGCTCCTGTCCCTCCCTTCCTTGCACATTTCATCCTCTTTCTTTCTGTCCCCCTTCGTTTTCTCCGTACATATGCCCTCACTTGCATTGTAAGGTTAAAAGTAGGGAATAATAATAGGCTTAACTGTCTCAGTGAAGCATCGAGTACTTGAAAAATATTGTT
>CAAKHB010002338.1:75107-89665 GCA_901007665.1 Aeoliscus strigatus
CACACCCACACACCCACACACACAGACACACACACACTATCCCTCAAAGGAATAATACCCCCACTAAATCAGGCAAAAAAAAGTTATGAGTTACGAAAATATCTAAAAAGAAAAACATTTTTGGCATTCTTACATAAATTTTAATAATCAGGTCTCATCTGGACATTTGATCAAGTCCCATCGGGACTAAGGAGGTGTTACTCACATTCTGGAAAAATAGTTTGTAAAAGAAGGCGATTCATCACTTTAACTTCTTATAAAAATATTAGTTGCAGTTTATCATAATTTTTGATGAATTTGAAAAGTGGAAGACTAATCTTTCATTTGAAATATTTTATTGTGTATGGTAATGTCCACATACTTACAGTTTTGACATTTCTGTTGAAAATATATTTCCAGTGGGGTCTAATGGCTTTATTTGTTGTTCCTACACTCTTCGGTTTGTCTGCATGTTAATTTGTGAGTGTGTGTGTGTGAGAGAAAGAGAACATACAAGCACACTTCTGCATCTACAAAGGGGCAGCTCCGCCTGTGCTATTGTTGGTTGGAGAGCGGGTACCCTGTCCCCATCATCTGGCTGTGACACCCACTCTATGGGATGTGGCAGCTCCCTTAGAAAGCGCCAGAGTTCCAATCATCTACATGCCATAACCTTACGGACGCCTTTGTCCAACATTCATTTGCGTCGCTCCAGCAGGTCTGACCGCTGAACAATTGTCAGGCAGAGCAGGAGGGAAATGCATTTCACTGATTAAAGATATCTGGTGACTGTTCTACATGCTGTCAGCACATTGTTCGTAACGCCCACCCACCACCCTGAGCAGTCCTTCCTCCCCTATCACACTCACCAGTGTCATCTGCTGGACTTCTCTTCACACTGTTCATCTCTCACCCCAGCCCCCAGCTATTAAGTACTAAACACCAAAATATGTTTCAGAGATTTATTCAATATGTTTTAGAGAGAGAATAAAAATAATACAAATAAAAACAACAATAATCATAATAATTATTAATAATACTACATAAGTTTTGCTTTGTCAGAGAAATAGAGAAACCTAATTCTATTCCAAAGAAGCATTTGTGTTCAATGGCTGACTAATAAGAGAAAAGAGTGTGTGTGTGTCCCATCTCAGTGCCAGTGAGGCCTGTCCTTGTATCATCCTGCAGCAGCGTCCCAGCCGGTTGTAAAATAAAATGGAGGACGGTGTGCAAGACACACACAACCACAGTAACACAGTACACACACAGTAAATTATAACAAATCGAGCCACAAGCACTGTGTGTGTTTAAGAGACTAAAGGTTCCCTGTGATGAGTGAGTTGATGAGTGAGATGGTGTGAGCATCCAAGCATCCACTGGTCCTCGTCCTCTCTGTGATCAAACACCAGAGCTGATAAGTTACGTAAGTATCAGCTTTTTCACTCACAAGAGATGGCACAGCTGCATGAGGCACTTCTCCACACCATCAGGGGGCACTGTTACGTGCCATGTAAATTCAGATGCTTGAACAAATGTGTATGCACAGTTAATTAAAGAACAAACACTCTCTTATTTGTTGTTGACTTTGTTCACATTCAGGTTTTAGCCTATTTCACATGGTGAGTTTGACGGAGATGCCCTGCCCATGTTGGCAGAACCACACAAATACAAAGTGGCCTATAACTTCAAATGACTCGATTGCTCTACTTTCCTCACAAGGTACTCATGTATATGGGTCACATGTTTTGGTAGGTGGAGATGGAGGGGATGTGGGAATTGGCAAGTCTTTTTTGAACATTTTGCCCATTTCCATTTCTGGAGTCACCTCCAAACCCTAATTAACAGGGAACGCCATCAAATCAAACTTTACCAATCCCAAAGGTGCTGTCGGAAGGCAACTGGCACAGACTTTCTCAACGCCGCTTGCTACCTTTTCCTGCACTCTTTCACAAGTATTATTGTGTATGGATGTGCTTGTGTGTGGGTGAGCATGGGGAGCGTCTACAGAATGACATGTATTATGAAGGGCAAAGATCTGGGGACATCAAATCCTCACTCTAATCACCCATGTGTGTTTTTGTTAATGTATTTCATAGCAACACGCTTGCGTGTTACTATAGTAAATGTTTCCGGCTGTGCACTTGGGCATGTTGGTATGCGCGCACGTACGTCAGGGGTGACATCCTGATGTTAGATGTCAGCCGAGGTGAGGGACTGTGGAATATGGAGAGCAGTCGAGTGGTGCTCCGTGTGACACCAGTCCTGCAGACAAGGGTTAAGCAGGGAATAGGGAATAGTCCTGAGGTAATAGCATGGGGGCGGAGGGTTGATGAAGGGTGAACAAAGGTGATGCGGTGTTTTACAAACACGACACCCTGGCATGCTTTGTTGGCTCATTTGATAGGAGCATGTGAGGGAAGCAGTGCACCCTCAGGGGAAATTTAATAGCAGTCAACACTCTGAAAGTAAAAAAGGGTAAATATACAAGGCTGTCAAGTGTAGAATAATTCAACGAGGTACTGATGTAAGACTGGATGCACCAGTTGGAAAGTATTTGTTAAGCTACTGTGACCTATCTAGACATAGGTAGCCTTTGGTATCATTTGTTCTTTGACTGAATATGAAAGCCTTGACATACACATTGTGATGCCAATAGTTATTTCAGGAAGAGTCTTTCTCTTCTTTCTTCTCAGCGCTTGTCTTAGATATACTTGTGACCACAGGGCCACATTATGCTCGAAGTCCATAACGCAAGCAAAGGCTGTATCTTCCACGCACTGCAGACCACAGACGTGACTTTTTCCTCATGTGTGAATCACTACGCTTAAAACCAGTAAAGAGTTGATGGGCTCTGAACTTCAAGTTCGGCGTCGGGGCCCCAATGGCATCTCGCAAAGGGTAGCAAGCTGAACACTTGACCTTCCATTAATTGTCTCCCATGCATAACCACTTGTTAATTACAGAAAAAGCCAAAATGGCTTCTAATGCTAGTTTGTAAAAGGTCACTTGCTGCTGGGTAATGAACAGTCTCAGAGGCTCTCAGGTTTGATAGTGCTCTGTTGTAGTAGACCATTAATGGCTAAAGACATAAGATGTAGTAACACTGACGCTACCTTTGAGGTAGCGTAGGACAAAGGACTCTACTTTCTCATTTCGTTGACCACTATGGGTACTCTTGGCCGGTTTAAGTCCAAGGTATTGGGTGGAATATTAATGCCCAACTGACAGCCTATTCAATATTCATGCCAAAGAATACAGTGTCAAAGTGGAGTGAATGTACGCTTTTGGAGGTGTGGGGTGTCAATAAATAACCTTGTGGCTCGTGATTTCTTTGCATACTGAGATGAAATGTTCTCCTCATTCTCTACATGTTTTCCTCCCGGTGTGCAAAGGAGAATATACACTGTACATTCTTTGTTGGGACAGCACCACCAGGAAGGGCTCATCTTTCGTACATCTTCTATTGATTTTTCCATAATGCACCTTAACAGTTTTGCCCTCTTTCATGTCTCAGGAATTGTCACCTATATGCTCCTCTCCTGTTCTTTTTTCAATCTGAGGAAAGCATCTGCATGGCAGCTTAGCAACTAAGGGTGAACTTTCCTGGCTTCTTAATGTATTTCAGTTTAACTATAGTGGTTGTGTTTTTGCTTGCATTGTTTTTCTGTCAGTTACGACTTGGTCAATTTCAGCAGAATGTCTCAGACAGTGTAATTTGTGCCAAAGAGCAGCCCATTAACGTTTAGTGGAAATCTGTTAAACATAGACATTTTTTCATGTTGGGTTTGGCAGAGGTTGTGCTCTCAAAGTGTCTGCCACAGGCAGCAGGATTTCAAGTGGAGTCCTTCCTGAGTGGAACGACTTTATAGTTGGTTCGGAAAATGCGCTGCCTTCAACCTTAAAGAGGTCTGCAACTTCTCAGAGGTCCGGGTAAACATTTCAGATTTGCAAACACAAGTGGTATGCAGTGGTATATTCTCACCTACTGCACTTCTTTGCTTCCTACCACCACTCCATCCCCGTTTTAATAGCTCCTGGTATTGTCTTGGTCCTTGCTGACAACAAAGGGGATAAATGAAATGCCTACTGTAAGTCCCTGTGGTTGGGCCTTGGACATGACACGTGTCAGCCTATGATAAATTGGCTGTGTGTCTGTTCAATTTCAGATGTTAAGCTCTAGAGAGAGAGAGGGAGGGGGGAGAGAGAGAGAGAGAGAGAGAGAGAGAGAGAGAGAGAGAGAGAGACTATTTCTGGCACCAAGTGAGAAGGATGCCATCGTTGCTGGATGTTTGTGTGAGGTACCGATCACATTTTGCACAAGTTTGAGCAGGTTGGCTACTTGCAGAGGTAAGGGAGGTGAAATCTTGGCAGAAACACAGGTGCTAGACAGATGAGGAGTGGAAGGGCAAATGGTAGTCAAGGAAAGTCAATAAGTCCAGAAAAGATGAGCAGCACTGATAAATGTACAGATTGTTTGCTTCACATTTAAACTTGTTGGGCTAAAGGGTGCTGCTCGAGATTTTGGTGGAACAAAATGACTTGAAAATGAAACAAAAAGACTTAAAAGTAGGAGGAGCTGTTAACAGGATGTGCTAATAATCTGTCTGTGCTAATCTAATCAGTGCAGCTGTGCCGGAAGAGTTGGCGCTGAAACGCCAACATCATTGGCAGGGCAATTGGGAGGATGCAAAGTGGAATTCTTGGTAATAAACCCTTGTAAACCCTAGGAATAGGGTCTGCCGGAAATCCCTCTCTTTGCAGATATTTGCCCGTCCCCTTTGTGTGACTGTACAGGATGGCGAGTCCTAAATTGTGCTCCATTCTCATGCATGTGAAATCGGAGGAACGTCTCGAGAAATCATCAACCACAAATGTCCGTTTGGAGAAATCCATTGGAAGTTGGTGGTCAAAGGTCATTGTGGGCTGTTTTGGTGAAAACTCAAGAATGAAAACCATGAATTGGACAATATATTATATAAATAAAAGGACAAAGGCCAACTTCAATGACAATGCTTGGTAGAGATGATTATTTCAGTTATCTGTTTCTCCATATTTCTCTCCCAAACAATCATCAGATTTTATTTTCTGCTTTACCCAGCAATCTTGATGCTCCATGCTATGGAGAATGAGACTCACCCACATTTGTCATTTTGACCTTTAAATGTCACTTACAGGTGTGTTGAGGCAACACAGATTTGATAAGAGGTTAATCTAGCCCCCATTCGGAGAGCCCTGTAAGAAGCGGGGATCTGTTGACATCCACACCTGACTGGTAAACTGCCAGAAACCCCCCCCCCTCCAAAATTTGTGATATTGCAAATGTATGCTGGCCACTGATCGAAAAGCGGCGTGTGGAAAGACAAGGTGAAACGAAAAAAAAGGTCCAAGGCATGCAAGACCCTAAGTGTGCTGACCCAGGAAGTGTTTTATTTTCCCTGTGATCTATCCATGCCTGAACTCTCTGACACCTCATCTGGTGTGCTGACGAGACATTGCTGTGCCTTAATTGAAGTGGGTTTGTCTCATCCCTGCTCTCCCATCATCCTCTTCTCTATGGGTCAGTGAGAGGTGGGGGGAAGCCCCTTGAGTACGCAGCATTGGCAGGATTGCTATTTGCCTCCCACCGCCCCACAGAGAGGATGTTAGATTGAAGTTATTTTATGCTTGGCTTACCCCTCTCTTTCACTCTTCTGCATCGTATCTTCTGCACCTCTTTTTTCCCCCTCCCCTCAACCGTTACTCGGATTCCGCAGTTCTTAAAACCCCTCATGCAGCAAGAAAGGAGGAAAGCATCCCTTACACTATGAAAGTACGAGGCTCGGTCCTCCAGCTGTATGCCTGCACGTTTCTTGACATTCTCTCTGATTTGTGTGAGAGTTTGAAGTAAGTACAAGAGAAGCTATTGCTGCTGATGGCTTACTTTGTTAATAATAATAATAATAATAATAATAATAATAATAATAATAATAATAATAATAATAATAATTTAGAACAGCCACTACCGCTACCGATGTGACCCCCAAACAACAACACCTTGTAAACACATTCGTTTTCTTCATCCTACAGTTTTTTTCTTCTAGCTTGGTGGCAACAACTTGCCTTAAGCTAATTCATATGCTAGCTAAACTACCTCAATGTGCTTGATCACTGGAGGTGACATTGGCATAAATGTATATAAATTAATGGTGTTATCCCTTGCTGGAGCGATCTCATACTTAGTCCATCGTATTATATTTTACTGCCTTAAAACTTAATATGTTCATTCCTGTCTGATTAGTTTACAATCATAAAGTAGTGAATTATCACCCATCTGCTTCTTAGGTGTCTATCTTTGCTAACTTTGCCTTCTACTTTTCTGATATAAAAGGCTTTATCATGTCGAATGGCCTTGTGCTGATATTGTCGGCAGAGTGGCCCACGGCACTGCTCTGGACGTGGGTGGTCATGGTGGCTAAATCATTCATACTCATCGTTGACTGTGAAAACTGTCAAAATGTAGAATCTGTGGAATGTAATCATATTATGTTACGTTGTAAGTTCAAAGGGACACAAAACTATGTCAATAATGACACATAAAAGACTACAATAACACTGAAGTCCAGGTCAAAAATGTGTATATGTGGTGTGTATATGTGTGGTATCCTGTGCGAGAGTGTGTAGGCTCTCATGTGTGTGGCTGTGTGTGTTCTGGAGTCAGGCCTGTTTGTAGCTCTAAGTGTTGTGCGCATTAGGGGGATGAGGGTAATGATGTGCGAGGCAGTTGTGTTTTGTGCCAGGGCGACCCTGCGGCTCACACCCCATTCCCAGCCCAATGTGTTTCTGATTCTCTTCATTTGTCATCACAAGTCAGCTTCTCCTGACAGCAGCCACCTCCATATCAACGTACACTCCAGTCAACACACGCGCCTCACAAACAGTCACATCAAGTACACATGTTTACAGCTGGAGGAAGATTTTTTTTTCTCCGCACACAAACAATGAGCAATATTCAACGTCATCGTTAAGGTGAAATGGTCAGGTCATCCAATAAGTAGAAGTCAGCGCTGATTCACCATTTGCCGATACAAACGTGAACAGACTCACTGACATGTTCCCAAAAAGTCTGAAACATGCCTCTGCATATTTATTGCGTCGTTGTCATCAGGATGAGACAGATGTCTTCCATTCCTTTCTCCGTATTTCTCACCTTCCACTGTGGGATCTGGCTGGGACACAAAGGCAAATATATGACAAAACCCTCCGCAGCATCGCTTACCTTTACGGTTCACTGAAGTAATTGGCCTAGGGTGAACATACCCGTTCAACACTGGCAGTAATGTATTTGAGAAGATATTGAAAAAGCTGATGAGGGAGACACAAGATGTGTTGTAGAATACAAAAGTTAATAATGGTGGGGATTTTGACGAATGGATCTGTAAATGTATCCTGATAACGGTCTAAATTGCATTCTTTTGCTCCCACTTTCTTGTGTGTTTTTAATTTCTACATTCTCTCATTGAATATGCAAGGCTCTTGTGCCACGACGAGAACGTTTCACACGTGTGGAGGATAATGCATGCAAAAGACGTACTTTTGTACTGTACCTATATAAAAGTCTGTGGAGATACTGTAAAACACTGTAAAACCTTTTCAATACTGTCATCGCAGTGGTTCACTCTGAACGCGTCGGAAAGAGTCATGGACTCAACACTCACGCAATGCGCTTTTGAGTACATACATATCATTTTATCGCTGTATATATCACCTCCCCAATGAGACATCTGAAAGGGGAGCATGATCTATACCAAACATTAATCATCATTCATTGTATGTTAATAAATTCAGAATTTCTCCATTTACCATGCGGACGTCCATGCGTGCTGGAAATGCAACCTTTCCAGAGCTCATAAATCACACACACTGAGTCATCTGACAAAGTACCCTAAACACAGGCTGAGGCGCTGTGATCCCTAGGGCACAAACACACGCCATCTAATGTGGCGGAATCAGAGCGGGGACCGGGCTCTTTGACGCCTCTTGCTGATGCTGTGCTGCCAAACCAAACCAACAAGGAGTGTTTGTTGCAACCTGGGAAAATAACAAGTGGGATGAGGAATGCAGCGCTTTTGGGTTCAGCAGAGTTCTGCTTCTGTCTCTCCCCCCTGCTACTTCACTGTTTTCTTTCTGTGTCCCTACTCAGATGGTGGAAGCCGTGCACAGACAACACTCTTGCTGGTACGGGTGGTGCTGTGTGATTTGGGGGGTGGTGGTAGCTTGTGCTAGTCCTATCTTTGCCCAATCAGACAATTTAAAATAAGTGTAAATAATGAAATTAAATGTTGCAGTCTTACTTGCGTGTGAAGGAAAAAAAGTTTTTTAAATCAATATGTTATCATTAGAAATATTTAAAATAACAATACATATGGAATTCTACACTTTCTAGGTTCTTTGTTCATAGCTTAAATTGAAATTTGTCTGAACTGCTCAGTGCTTGCAGAGTGCTGTCTGTCGCAGTGTGTGGTGAGGTGGCTACAAGTAATACTACTAATTGCACAGCCTGTGGGCTTGGAAAGAGGAGAGCCTGATATTGTTTGCAGCTTGTTAAAGGTAGTGGTGACTAAACATGATTGGGGTTTTTGTGTGTCAAGTGTCAGGACTGAGGGGTCCGTAGGCTCCAGCACTGGAACAGGACAATTTAGTCCAAATCCTACTCAGATCTGAACATTTAAATAACTAGAAAAGCACTCAGAGAGCGCAGACCTCCAACCCAGCAGTTTATATCCACCCATATTATGATTCTCACCCAACATTTACCGTAATATTAGGAAATTAAAAAACAGGGATTTTTGTTTTTAAACATTTTTAGGAATTTTTTGTGAGGTAACCAAGATCACATTTTCCTCAAGGAACAATCATCTCGAGACAGAATGATACATGCATGACTTTTTGATTTATTTTGCTAAGAGACAGACAAAAACATTATCTCCTTAGTGGAGGTGATTATAGTAAAGACAAGCAGCAACGTGTTTGGTTCGTCTGGTGAACAGACTCGAGGTTTCACTCAGTCTCCACTCAGTTTACCTTAGTTCTTAATGCCACACAACAGAAATTTGCTCTAATCTGGTGGTACAGATTAACAAGGCCAGCAGGAAAGCTGAGCATTGACATTGGCTCTTCCTCTTAACAGATGAACGGAAACAGACTCATCTGTTACCAACTTCACCAGCCCCGTAATAATGAGCGCTATTGAGGTGTAAGGCTGTTATTTGTGCTCCGACATGACAGATTAAATTATTTTTAGCCTGCGGGGAAAGGATCTTCATTGTGTTTGCCTTTAAACAGAATAATCACATCTCTTTACCTTTTAGCAAAGTGGTCACGTGATCTCGGCGGTGTATACACTTGTTTTATGCTTCAGATTAAGAGATTAAAGGCTTTGTGGTGGGGAGAAGAAAAGACAAAACAGCAGCCCGAATGAATGCCATGATACTGTCAAAGAGGGTTGGAGCTGGTTCTACAGCTGTGCCGTGTGCATTATGGAGGAGACCCTCTGTAGTGCGATTAGGGAGATAATGTCATCCCATGTTAATGACCGTTGTGTTTGCAGTGTGGAAATGAGTGGCCTCTGATCTGCAAAACACTTCGGCTGAGAGTGAAGCTCGGAAATTCTGTGAAAATAGAGACGCAAGTCTGTGCAGTGCAGAACAGACAGCATTATTCATCCCCTTCTCTACTTTTCTCTCATTTTCCTCCTTTTTACCCCCCTTTGGCTCCTTGGATGGGCTCCCGTCCCTCCTCAGTTGCCAGGGCCTTTTGCCGGCTCCCCGGAGACCGGAGGACTGGTGGTTATTTCTGACTCTAGAAGATGGTCGTGACTAATTGATTCGACATCTGATGGAACGTATGTAACGTCTCTTTTCCCCTGACGCACCAGTCCTGCCACTAGCTCAAATGAGAAGGAACCATTAATGTATTGTGCATATATTTATGTAATATACAGCCGGGTTTGATATGAGAGATGTGTTGATGCCAGCACCGTCGGTGTTCCTCTGTAAAGCCCACGTAGTGTTTTGTAGTCCCCAGTAAGCTAAATTATTACTGGCCTGTTTGCCGTTGCCCTCAGAGACAAGAAATTCTGTATACCAATGCATTCCCATGGGTCTCTTAAGAATGGATTATATGGCTAACACTCAAAATACCCCCACTTATGTATCTGTTAGATCGCTTTGTGTTGTTTTTACATGTTTTTGAGACGTTGCACCACATAAACACAATTGATCCCAGAGGTGCTTTACAGTTGGAATGCGTCTCTCTCGCCCATTGAAGTCGCCTCTTGCGTGCTGTTTTCATCTCCTGGTTCTCTGCCTTTGTGGTGTGGTGTTGGGTTGGGTCCACAGACTTAATGAGGTGGTTCTGATGGGCCGAATCCCGGCGACTCTGGAACACCTAATTAATGTAATCGTTTGGCCAATTGGTCAAAGTAATCAGCTGCTAGTGGGCCTGAATGAGATCAACAATGACGTGATAAGTGGCTGCAGCGTTGTTTATAGCCTATCAGAGCAGGTAAGGCCATGTGTGCCGTGTATGCGCACCCAAGATATTGGTGTGTCTAAGAGCTTGAATACCTCTGTGGATAATTTAAAAAAAAAAGTTTATGGCTGCGACAGTTTACTTTGCTCCTCCAAACTTCCAGTTTATGAGCTACATATTTCATGAAATCTAGATACCGAGAGTATTAAGTCCTCATACAAGCTCCTACAGACGGGGACACGTTCCGCATGTAATTTGAAGGAGCAGCACAAAGTGTATTTCAAAGACGCACTCTCCGTTTACATCTTTTAAAGGTCTGCAAAGCAATGCGCAATACAACTTCCTTTATGAGAAAGACACATTCAGTAAATCGTCTGGATGGGGAAAAAGCCACGGGGGAATGATCAAGTGTGCATCCCATCGACCCGCATCCTCTTCCCCATTACCCTGACATTTCATCCCTACATTAAATTCCAGGCCTTTCTAAAGAGCAGGTAATAGTGCAGAGGGGTACGGGGACCCAGAATTAAGCAGTTTTACACCGAAGGGTAATTTGGTGTGATAAATGTGCCGTCGCTGGTAACTAATAATACATATTTTAAGTAGCAGCGGCGCAGCTTCCACGGCCCAGTAAAGGTAGCATCATTATTAATGTGGGAGTCGCTGCGTGTTTTAGTCAGGGTTACGGCAGCAAGGTCAGTGCTGCGTTTCACTGAATTAAAAGCCATTTTGAGCTATGGCACTCCTAATCAACTCGGACCTAAAGGTGCATAGCTCAGTTATAATGAGGCACCAATGAATTTAAATAAACAGCAAGATCTAGTGATTTATAAAGGCAATGTGCTATCCTTATAGCTCGTTAGCCATGACGGATACACTTTATTCTTGGGGCCTCTTTACCCACAGGAGCCCGAGCTTTTAACCAAGTAATGTCTGCCTCCATTGTCAGCGGATACACATTCAGTGCTGGACACTTATCCTCGTCGTTATAAAAAGTAGAGACACAATACAAGAGTAATGGTAATGTATGCCATCCAAATAGGTGATTTTTCTCCTCCCCTCCCTCCGTTTGCCGTCGATGTAGAAACTACCCCAGAGTTTTAGGCCCATGAATTCATCATCATATTTTCACAAAGGGGGTTTTCATATATCCTGAAAGGAAGCTTAATCCTTGATAGCGGAAATGTTTTGCATTTAAAGGGGTACTTTTGGTCAGGGAATTGATGGCAATGTTTTTTTTTTTTTTTTTTTTTTGGGTGTGTGTGTGTGTGTGTGTGTGTGTGTGTGGAGGGGGGGGGGCGTCTAGAGAAAGGAAAGTTCTAGTTTTTATAGTGATGACTTATATAAATTATAATGATTTCAGAGAGAAAAAGTCAGTGTTTTTTTTTCAAGTACTTTTACTTAAGAATAATCACAACTTCTGCAGTCAATGTGCCACCATTAATATGCTGATTAGGAACATGATAGAATAATGACGTTTGATGATCAGAGGCTCTATCCTCCACAGTTTAGGAAATAATTCTCAGAATTCCTCTGTCTCTTAGTCCGCTAGACCAACTTTTCTGCTCTAATATCGATCTGACTCGCTGCAATCACAGACATGGCTCCAGGCTTTGTGGTTCGTAATCTAATGACCCGGAGAGGACGGCTGATACTTCAGGAGGGGCCAGATGGGGCAGCGAGGCGTGCACATGTAGCCGCCCCCCTGCCGCTACTTTTTGGAGGGGGCATGCCTGGGCATTAGCCACTTCATCAGGTACTGCATTTGCTTTTGTGTTGCTCTTGAAGGACGTTCCAAGCAAAGCCAGGGCTGCAGCCGCACCTTAACATCTTGATAACACTTCACCGGCTTAGGACGGACTTGTTCTTCTTCTTTTTTTTTTTTTGCAAAGCCCTGGAATGTATGCAATGTATCTATCTATCCGTTGTCCTTTAAGAATTGAATTCGACTATGAGAACAATTGCCGGATAAGAAGAGAGGAGAACACAATGCTACACACTCCGGTTTTCTCGGTGGTGACACCTGAAGCAGCTGACGTTCAATGTTTTCATTTTCCAAAAGGACAAAAGTGTTGACTCGCCTCCAAAATACACTTGTTTGATTTCCCACATGATCATAGTACACAGTGACACCCATCGCTTTCGCCATTCACAGACTCACTCACTCTCTCAGCCTCTCACTGCGCTTCGCATTTCAGAGTAATTTTCACTCCTGACACTACGGCTCTGCCTACCTGCCAATTTCTGTCTCGGTTCCTGAATAGGTGATTTGTAAAGCCATGTTCACCTTAACACTCCGAAGATTTACTCAGGAGCAGGCTTGCCAGGTGTTTGAGCTTGTCAGCTCGTGCTGTGTTCACAAACTCGCCGAAGGGGAACGTAATAGCCAGACGCAGCCAATTAACTCCTGCGTTGCTTTTTGGTCTCTTAACCAAATACATCGGGTGCTATTTATTGAGGGTGGTAAAAACATACGTGGCAACAAATAAGTGGTGTCACTCACAAAATGTAACTTTTTTTTGGAAGCTGGTTTCTGGTGAGTGCTAAACTGGATGGTGGTTTTCTTCTGGATATTGCTCCAGAACTATTGAAGATACAACAAATGTATTCACAACTACAATGAGTCAGCAGACTCTCAGCTCCAATGTGGTGTTAGTTCATGTCTTTATCTTCATTCGTAGCCTTACATAGCCTGAAAATCCACGATATTTCCTGTTGATGATCCTGTTGATATGTTTCAGAACGACAATTTATTGTGAAGTTCTATAAACATATTCTGAAAACGGCCCGATTTTTGGAATAATAAAGAATCCTTCAACAGATTCCTGGATCCAGATGGTTCCAGAACACTACCAAAATTTAATCATCTGGTCCTGGTGCCATTGTCAGCATTTAGTTATTCTGCTAACAGACTGACACAAAAACCTCCTTGGTGGAGGTAAAAACATAAGCTCACATAAGCTTCTTCTGCTGCTTAAATTGTGTTCAAATAGCATATTAATAATAGATCTAGTTACTTTAGGCCGACACCCGTATCTGTGTGCATGTGCTGTGTCCGTCTTTCAGTGTCTCTCCCTCCCCTCCATGTTTTATAAACAAGCTGTAGATGTTTTTGGGACTTGAGGTCGTAGATTTGTCTTCTGCTCCCCGTAGGTCATGGAGGTCACCAGGGCCCCGGAAGCATCGAGCTTCTAAAATGAGAAGCCCCGCTTGGCTCCCCCGCTGGCGACCAGGAGCACCACTTGCCCGCGTGCGCCCTGATGATTAATGCCACCTCCGTCCAGCCACAAACCTTTCTGCCTCAGATAATGCCAGGCAGCAAGCGCGGTTGACACTTTTAATGTATAATTAAGTAGAAAAAGTCAGCACTGGCTATGCAAATTTTTTAAAATGATAAATGATGCTGTACAGCAGCGGGGATTGATTTGGTGTAAATGAAACTAATTAAGGAAATGTCAAACATAATTAATAAAACAGGTTTAAGCTGCAAAACACTGTCAATTGAATGAATGAGGAGGCATTGGCTCCCATTGTTCAGGCTTTATTTAGGTCTTGTGTTTAGCTTGTTCTCTGCTCCAGAATGCTCTCTCCCCTCCGCACTCCCTCCACCACCAATTCCCCAAGAGCGGGAAAATAAATTTGCTTGTCTCTCCACTGACTGTAGAAATTAATTGCTGAAATCTTGTCCCATCCAAGTGTTACATTCACACGCAGGACATTAACATAACTAATTTGAAAGAGCTCAAATGACTGCATAATGGAGCTCCGTCACCATGCATGACAGTCGCTGGTCATACCAAATTAGCTTGGTTTTATAATTGAAAATCGTTTACCCTCGTTTCTCGTTTTTAAGCAGTTTTCTCCATCGGCTTTTCTCCTGTTTCTTACACCTCTTCCCTCCATAGTTTCTTCCTTTTTTTGTTCAGTTTCCTTGATGAGAACAGAGGTTTTACAATTTACAAAAAGAGGGCTTGACCTATAATTAGAGAAGTGGAGGGAGAGGAGTGTGTGTGTGTGTGTGTGTGTGTGTGTGTGTGTGTGTGTGGGGAGGGGGGGGGGGGGGGGGGGGG
>CAAKHB010002338.1:92650-106560 GCA_901007665.1 Aeoliscus strigatus
CCCTCCCCACTAGCCAGCTGAGAACTGAAGAAGAGGAGAGAAAATTCTGTAAATTTCCCTGGGGACAGGTGTACGTATACCGTAGGCTGTTGTGATGGACATCAGTACTATCTGGAAACATGTCACTTCAAGACATTGTACAAATCAGAATAATCAGTGTGAAGTTACCGGGATAGAACTAATTATCCTGTTCTCATGAGAAATGCTTTATGCTTCACAGTGGTTCTTTGATTTAGAACGCCAGGACCTGAGTTCTTTGCCATGAAGTTGTATGGCTGCAGGCTTTGGGGAGCGACTGAATGAATGATGTTACTCCGTCTTCGGGGGGCTGGTCGGGGTGCTGTTCTCTCACACTGCACACCGACTTAGAGCTAAACTCGTCTCATGTACATCTCTACATTTTAGATTGTGGTGTGAGAGCGCTTGTGTATTATTCCAATTTTACTGCTCCTGTAGGGTGAAGAGCTCCAGAGAAAGCGATCATTTCGGTTGCAGTGACCTTACTGAAAACATAGTGCCCCCACGTACAACTGGTCCGCTCTGGAACTGCAGTCATCTCTAATAGATAACAATAGCTGTCTATTATTTTCAAATTTGTTTGTTTTTTAATTGATTTAAATGTTCTAAACAGCCTTAAACAAACATTTAAAGTTTCAGAAATAACACTTTTTTTTTCTTTAGAGGGGGGTATTCTCCAGAATCCCTCTTGCAAGTGATGTTTGTAGACTTTTAATGTATAGTAGTGCTGTCAATCTTGCCCCAAATTTGAATTTTTCAATGATTTTCATATAAAAAAAAGAATAGAATAATATTCAAATGTTATTATTATTATTATTTTTTAGCCATCCACTGATGTCCATCCATCTGTGGTCCAGGCCACTGATTGTCCACTAATAATGTGACGGATGTGCACGTTCACGGTTGCCTGTCCACACTGTAGTTTAATTCAAACTAAAGTTGTTTTTCTTCCTGATGTGACTACTTATATAACTTTTTAATTTGCGATTCTGAATGCTGTGACACCTTTGGGCCCAGCAGCTTCACACAGGGGTTCAGTAGCCCTGAAGTGGTCGAAAAGCAGCACAGCAGCATCATTTCTCACTTTCATCATCTCACTCTGTCCCTTATCCTTCCATTATGCTGTTTGTCTCGTTGTCTCCCTCTCTTCTCTCGTGACACTCTGACCTCTTTAAGCAGGTCGAGACTCTCCAGCGGGGAGCTTATAGTTGGAGGAGCCTATAGTTGGAACTCCACAACACCCACGTGCAGAGCAAAGGGTGAGCCATCTCTGTTACACAACTGGCATCTGATATCTGAAAACTCTGCAGCTCTCATGTGTGTCTCACTGGAGGCGAAAGAGGAGAGGAGTATGAGGGAACTGTGTAAATTTAAACCAGCAAACTTTCTGATGGAAATAGCGGTGACCCCAGAGTGGTCTTGTCTTGAGTTGAAGCATTGTTGTAATCAATACTGGCTCTCAAGGGGACGGCAGGCGAGGACCTTTCGTTCCCCGTTTGTGGAAATAATGGAGAAGACTGTTTGTTATTTTTCCCAGACATGCCGCAAACTAGCAGATATGGCCAGGGCATTGCAGGTTATGACGCTGGCTCAGGGAAACAAATACAAAGAGGAGCATTTTATCAGGAAGCAAGCAGCAGAGCTCCGTTTGAAGCTGCAGGGAGCTGGCAGGGTCACCGGGTGCTGGGGGGCTGCGTTTGACCATCTCATCTTGAAAGGGGGTCTTGGATGTTCTTTGTTCACTGACGCTGGGGACACGGAGACTGCAACATAACTCTCAGCCAACACCTATGTAAAGTCATTTGTACAGCTACAAATTGAGTTGGGTTCAGCTATCATTTCTTTCCCAGCAACATGAAAGTGGCCTTTGTGAAATATGAGACAAACTGTGTTTTTCTGTGTGGCCAAACACACCCGACTCAATTACACAGCACTGTGGCGCGAATCAAAACTTGAATTGGAAATGTTGTTCTTGAACGTTGGTCCAGTTTTAATGAAACACAAATGTAAAACAGTTCAAGTACAGTTCATCAAGTAAGTAAATGGAAAGTGCACGCACAGAATGACACCACACTGAA
Organism: Aeoliscus strigatus; assembly: GCA_901007665.1. Taxonomy (NCBI): domain Eukaryota; kingdom Metazoa; phylum Chordata; class Actinopteri; order Syngnathiformes; family Centriscidae; genus Aeoliscus; species Aeoliscus strigatus. The sequence continues at coordinate 94,747 of CAAKHB010002338.1, forward strand.
TACTGCTCTTCATTTCTCTGACAATGTTGTGGGGCACACGCCCGGAGAATCACACTCTGGAGCACGGCCACAGGTGTTGGCAGTCAACCAGTCATCAACTCAGCGCACCTGTGGCCACGTACCTGGGGAGTCCACATGAGGACGCTGGGAGCTTCAGTCTGCGTGCTGACGTTCTTCCTGTGTGATCATTTTTCCGGTGAGTCAACTTCTATATAGCGTCTTACATTGTGTATTTATGTTGGGTTGTTGCCTCCACCATCAGCGGAAGGGTTAGGATAGATAAATAAATTAAGATAAAATACTACAAAATGAATGAATATATACAGTTAAGAGGGAAAGAGGGTAAAATCGGTGGATGCTGCAACGTTGTGCTTTGTAAAACTTCATTCGCATTGTTTGAAACAAGCAAAAACCTTCGTGACATTGGCTAAGTTGTAACAACCCCTTGTAGGTCACTAAAGTGTCAAACCACGGGGGCATTGTGAGGCGCCACGCTCGTTGCTAGAACAGTGATGCACGGTGGCCTCCGTCGTGACTGCTGCCGTACAAGTCCACCCATCTCTGGCTTTGTGGTGCCAACAGGAACGATCGTTTTGCAGGGACCCAAACACATATTCGTCTTTTCAGGATTGATAGGCTTGTCTGGGTTGGGTGTTGGCGGCGAAGGACCACTTCATCAGAAGTACCACATGACTTGAGTGCTGAAGGAAGTGACATCAGAATAGTAGTGGGTGTGGCCTTTGGAAGTAGACACTCCCTCCTTTGGACTGAAACTGGGCTGGACCACAGGTATGGAAACAACTAAGCTGCTCACTATGGCTATGACTTCCGGAGGGCTGCTTTCAAAGAGCACCAGGTAACTATTGCTTTGCACTAAAACGAAGGGAGGAACGTCATTCCAAACTTTCAAATTTGACCAAACATCCTGTAGCGTGCAAACATCACCCTCAATAAAAACTAGTTGTGCAGTGAAATGCTGTGTGACATACATCGTTGCGTGCTATAACTCTGTAACGTTAATGTGATAACATTTTCCTGTCATAGGAAATGAATGGATTTCAGAGGTCCAGTGTTCACAGCCCTCTAGTTCAGACAGACTTTCACCTAGAAACATGATATAAACACTAAAACACAGTTTCAGTCTCTATGTGACCTGTGTGGAATCAGATGTAGGAGGTTTGTCAACCTGCCTGTGGCCCGTGGACCCCGACGGGGACACTGTCTACTACAGCTTCCTCTCACTCTACCCACTGAAATGGTTTCTCAACCTGCGGCCTGTGGACCACGATGGGTCCAGCAGCATACCCACAGTTTTGTTTGTTATCCAGTGTATATGTGAGTTGTGTGTGTGTGTGTGTGTGTGTGTGAGACTGAGAGGTGCTCTGCTGGAGTATGGTCTGTGATGGACAGCATAAGGACCTGGATGGCTCTCTGCTCAATCTCTGTCTGCTAAACCATACAAATCCTACATTAGGGGCCCTGGCTCTCTTGTGAAGTGTTCCACTTGTACTGGAGCTTAATTTTACCTCCTCATACCGTTTGATTCAATCCCTCAGTCCCTCTTTTTCCTCACAACAGCCCATCGCTTCCTCTTCCGCCTCATGCTAAATAAGCCCATTTGCTGCAGTGTGACAGTGTCTAGGTGAATGATTGCCACTCAACTTGATATGTGTGTAAGTGCTTCTGTGTGACTGTGTAATGGATATATTATGGTTCTGATAGATTGTTCCTTGCAGCTACGTTAGCGTGGTGTTTTACATGAAGTCTTTTGGGCACCCATACAATGTAATGAATGAACTCACGAGTCGTCCTGGTTTACCGTTATCTCCCTTTGGTCAGTGGGACATATTTGCTATCTAAATATTTAAAAAGAATGGTTTAAAGTGAACATTACTGAGGATGCGAGACAATGAGGCGGAGTCTGTCATGTCGTTTTAAAAGCACTTTGGACCTCAAGAGGCGACAGTGAAGGATTGTGGTCCAAAGGAGCCACAGCTGTACCAGAGGGCTGGTACTTGTACTCATGGGATTCTCTCTCTCTCTCAAGGGCTCTTCATCCAGCAGCAGCAGGAAAAGGGATGATACATGAGCCTCAGAGGAAATTTATCTTGGCCACAGCAATTGTGGTCTTTCAGTCAAAGCATTTCTGACGTGTGCTAGGAAAGGTAGCATTTCTCTGTCTTCTAATATGGGTGAGCATGGCAAAGTGCCCCGACTGTTTTGAAGTGTGGGACTGGAAACGCTCCTTTAAATTTTGACGAGTTACCTACCAGCAATAGTGTAAAACAGCAACACATATACTTTTTTTTTTTTTCAATAAAACACATCCGAGTTGTATTGCATTTTGTTCCATTACTTGTCCTTTAAATTGAGACAACAGACTGAAATAGGGGCAGGGAAGGAGTCAGTGCATCCCGCTGCAAAAGACAGCTGTCATGTTCTATTTGCTTTTGAGCAAATGGAACATGACCTATGTTGAATACATCTTTATTGATCAGGTCTGATCCAGTGATCGTCAAAACAGTTCTTTTAGGTGTACTGAATCATTAGAGTCCGTTGAGTAAAATGATTTGTTCAAAAGATTTGTTAACTGAAGCACTCATAATTGGATACCTGCTAAATGTAGCAGCAAAGTCGCTAAGTTGGAGACACCGATGGAATCTAAACTAATCTAATTCATTTTTGAGCGATTCGTCTTAATCGTCTCGTTTGCGGGGAAGCGACATAAAGAGACGTGTTTGCATCACCTAAGAGGCATGTCAATGTCTGTACAGTTCTTCCCCACAGAGGTCCAGGTCTCCATTTCTTCTTCATGTTCACTTCTCGTGACAGTAAAAGCTTTCTAATCAGGGTGTTGTTTTCTCCTTATGGGGCTAATCCTCTGGCTTTGTCCCAATACTTATGAGAAGCAAATTTCCTGAAGGGACGCTTACACCCTCCCCCACCTGTCTCCTGGGGCGGGGTGTCAGAAAACCCCCAGCCGCCTGGGAGCAGTATCCAAACCACTCACCTTCCCTCTGTGTTCAAGGCCTCTCGGATGTGCATGACCGCACCCAGTGTATGTCTGATAAAGCAAAGGATGCTGAATGGAGGAAATGCAGCAGTGGAGGTGGAGGAGAAAGGGGCCCTGGTGGTATCTGTCATTCCAGCCCTACCAAAGGCCTCCGATTGCCCCGGGAAGAGGCCTAAAACTAGCGCCGTCTCTTGGGTATCAACAATCTTTCATCCCCAATGCCACCCTGTGGTTGTTTGTTCAGTCCAAAGAGGCGGCCCCACCTCCAGCGCGCCCCCTCAGACTTCATACTACGTGATACTAGATATTTTTGTAAAGAATCTGTAGGTTGGATCTGCCGACTGCACCCCTTGGGTTCGGTTTCTCTTTAAAATGGAGTGATAGCGGTGCGCTGAGATCTGAGAAACATTACATTGTGCTCTCTGCTGGCGCGGTGATACTGTGTTTGGATTCTGCTCACACCTGCGAGCCCTTTGTTCAGCCCTGCTATGGCATTTCAGCCGCAACAGACGGGGTTAGACCGAGCTCCTGTTTAACGGTTTGATTGACGTTATTTTAATGCCACACCATGGGGAGCTATGTCTGACCAGAAATGAAAATTGATCTTTTTCCCCCTTTTACACGTCTCTCTGCTCCTTCACTTTTCTAATTGGGGCCAAATCTCTGAATTTTGTGTGATGTATTTGTATGCAGATAGACGTTCCCTCACTCACATTATTTTGCAACGATCACTGACTAATTGCTGCAGCTTTTGTCGTATCAAACAAGGACAAAGTGCCATGGGACGGTGTGTTTTTGTGTATTTTTTATCTCCCTGTGTACATAGCACAGCTCAATCTCTAAATAGCGTGAACCACCGTGCCGGAAACGTTCCACCCATTGTCTGCTTTTCTGAAACCAGGCACAAAAGCTACAGTGGGAGCATGAAAATAAACTCTGTTCCTAAGTGTGACACATGTGCAGCTTGGCACGCCATCCGTGTTCAGCCCGGCTGAGCACAACTTGTTTGAATGTCATATTTATTCCTGTGTTTTGTCAGAAAATTAACTTCCTGCGAGTTTGCGGCGGAGACGAGCATATGGCCTCAGCTCTCTGGAGATGACAGCCTAGCGGAGCGGGAGCTCGCCGGTGCCGCTGCCCTGCTCTGGCGGCAGATGCTCCGGGCTTCTCCGCGATTAAGTGGAGATCATCACTGTTTTCTTTGAGCGCCGCTGTGTCTTGTACTCTGAAGTGTTCCGTTAATCACTGCCTGCCTCCCCTGCCTTTCTCGCACAAGCTGCCAAAGCACTCATTAAGTTTGGATCTCCCTCTCACCGCTTGCCTGCTCACCACTGCCGAATTTAGTGAACTTACCAGCCCATCAGCTGGAACGTTTGTTTGCTGGAGGAAGCCATCAGGTGTGTGCATGGGCGTCAGTTTGGTCTGAAACGTGGGTATAGAGACACAGACGCCGCTCTCACCGTGAATAGTGGTGGGTACGGAAACCATGGATGCACTCACTTGAGTGGCTTCAGCATCCTCAAGTGCTGAAACGCACTCTCCAGGGAAATCTCGACATTTTAGACATTTCATCACTTCAACTGGAGTTGAATGTGGATTTTAACATATTTTCAACAGTTCAGCATTGATCCGCTGAAGATCGCTCAGGACCCATGTTCAGTGTGTAAATCCATCCGTCAGACCGTGTCCTGCTCCGTCTCTCTTCTCTCTATCTGTGACAAAAACCTACCTGGAACCGAATCTGGACAAAATCGATGCCTGTGTGTTTGTGTACGTTGCGTGTTTGGATGATCACATTCCTGCCTCATCCATTATTAAGGGGTGTCGAGTACTAACAGTTTACACACTGTAAAAGTACTGCTGCAGTTTGTGCTACACAATGTTTCCTCTCGTCTGCGTTTGCTGCTGTAGTCGGTTTCAGTTTCTCTGCGGGCACTGATGCTTCCTTGTTTCCAGCACAGGCCTCTGAGGGGAATGAAGCCTTTTCATACACGTGTCTTCTGTTCCTCCTCCTCCTCCCCATTCTCCTCTTTCCGCATGTTATTAGGAATCTGCACATTTGCAGTTGTCACAGCTGCATTTCTGCGTGTTTGCTCTGTGTAAAAGTATTTCAAGTTTTCCGATGTTCCAATAATATGCAAAAATCTCCGCTTAGTTATGTTCCCTACCCCTCTCTTCACACACACACACGCCAAGCTGTGTGTAAAATGTGCATATCTCCCACACAAACCAAAATCCATTGTAATTGTTAAAATTGTGACATGCTTTAACCCTGATTGATCTTGATCTCCAACACAAATAATAATGTGATTACAGGCTTTTCTGTGCGTCTCTCCTCACAGCGGCAGAAAATAACATTAGTTATTCCCTTTCACGTTAATCGCCTTGGTTGGAAGTATACCTCGGTGCACCAATAGTCCCCGATAATGCCTCTTTTCTTCTAAAAAACACATCCAAAATAACCTATTTGCAGCACGCCCACGCACACATTGCTTAGCTCTTTAACACCGTCATTCTCCTGCCATCAAAGCCTCCTGGCTTGCTTGTCCTGGTGCAGTGATCATTCCCCCACAATGGCGGGATGGCATTACGGCGCCTCTGAAAGCATTTGCATGGCAAAGCAATAACGTGAACTTTGTGAATAAAGGATCGTGTTCGTCGTCGGTCGGATTTCCTGGATAAAGCTGTGCGAAATGGATCCCTGCATCATCTTGCATCGCTAAACACGGTGTGCTCCCTCATCCCCGCAGTTTATTTTATCGTATGCACAATGTAACATCTCTCTGACCGTATTAGTGCCTGTTTTTCCCACAAATATGTAGATACCCAGGTAGAAAGCCGTCCTGATTCACTCCAAAATAGCTGTTCACAATCAATTACAATAAATTTGGCTTGCCTTGTTGAAAATGATGACTCTTCAGAAATGAAGAGCCTCTTAACATGCCGGTACTACAACCAGATAGGTTGATGGACAGCTGGTTAAATATTCACTATAAAATCAGCCATAAACAATATGGGCTTTTGAAATCTGGATTCATACAGTATGAGTGCCACGCATTTGTATCCTCGGGGCCCCCACATTGTTATTCAACACGATAAACGTTTATCTCATCTACTCGGAATCAAATCTATTCACAACTGTACAAATTGCCGCTGTGCTCTTGGCACAGTAAAGCTAATTTTTAGACGAGGAAATTCCTTGTCAGGAGCAGCCAAGGGAGAAGGTGTCAGTTTGACGCCACACGTACACTAACGGCTGTGCCGGAGCATAAGTGTTTGCCGCGCTTCGGTGGCGGTGCGTTTGATTTCAACACTGACCACCGGTGATGCCAAGCCTGTAGTCCTCGTCTGAGCAGCCTCTTGAGACCGAAACATAGACAGTCCTCCCCCACATCTCTCTCTAGTCTCCTGCTGCTGCTGCTGAGAGAGCAAGAAAGTGAGAGGCTGGCAGACAATAAAGTCCGTGTCGAGTGTGAACTTGTATAACTTGTCTATTGTTACGCTGCAGTTACAGGCTATGCAGTATGTGGGAACGGAGTGTGGGAGTATGCGACCTAAACTACTATACCTGTCTCCCCTAGGGGCACCTCAAAGGACGCCTCCTCTGCTCCTGCTCTCTGGCCCTGGGCTCTGCTGAAAAATGAGAGGCAAAGCGATAGAAAGCGTGAGAGAAAGAGAAAGGGCAAGGGGGGGGTGGGGGTGAAGGGAAAAGGTCTCAGCTGTGTAGGACGACGAACCTGTCCCTCTGGAGACATCTTCTCAAATCTACCTGGACAAACTTGTGTCTCTACACACTTGTTAGGAGTCTCCGTGTTGAACCGCTTCACTGCGGGCGTTCATTGTTCGCGCCTGTTACTGTCAGATGCAAAGTTTGCATTTGAAATATGAAGTATTTTCTCAGCGTAAATGAGAGAATATGGTTCTTGTGACCTTGTTTCCAATTGAGTCATGTAGCCAACTGTTTCCTAATATGTCCCAAGTGTATGTGATGCTGAAAGCACATTTAATACACATCAATAATTCTGTACATTCCCTTCTGGAAAACTAATTCTCATAATAGGATTTTGTCAATGTGATTTGAATAATGATCTCAAAACATCCAATTTTAGGCTACTTAACTAAATAGAATATTACTGATTGCAACACTTATTCATGGTTGGGGTTTTGGTAACCTTCTTTTCAGATTCTTGCCAACAGCCAATTTTCTCTCAATTAAAGCATGATATTAGTACTGACTAGGGCATAAACAGAAATAACCGTACACTACTGAATATCATGCTTTGATTATGAGCTTAAGAGTGGGTGTACAGATGGTTTCTGGCTCTATTTTCCTGTTGCAGCGATTGTCCGTGAGAAAAGAACGAGCGTTTGTTCCAAGCAGGTAAAGTTTTCAGCCTCCGGAAAGAGGGCAGGGACAAGTGAATGACAGACGTCGCAGGTATAAGTATCCGGCTACATTGATAGCAAGTCAGCGGCGATACCAGTTGGCTGAAGTTAGCAGGAAGCTGTCCCAGTAAATGGCAGCAGCTGCTCGCAGTTCGAGAGAGCATGTCCCAGTCAGAGGAGAAAAGCGATGGCATCTACATTAATACTACCTTAATGGCCCATCTGGCGCTCCGTAGGGTCCCTGACTGCGCCACCGACTCATAGGCATTTGACAGGCAGTCTCCAGCGCACCAGACGCGCATGGCATGCCAAATGGCGGGGAGACGCCTCCGTGGCGCACAGATCTGTCAAACTCTCTCTGACGCTGTAGTCACACAGGCAAAGGGAAGTTAAGGCAAGTTTTCACACGTGATTGCTTCTTGACATAGATGGGGAGAGGGAGGTGTGCGTGGTGGTGGGGGTGACGGGGGTGGGGGGCGACTGCCACGTCTGTTTTCTCTTCTGCACCCTCCTTAAATGCAGACAGGGCACACACACACACATCATATACACCTTCACACACACACTCTTTTCATACCAGATGCTAAGTAGCCATGACTGGATTAAAGCTCAATGAGAAAGCCAGGTTAAGATTAGCCAGTGGTGGATTCACTCCGCTCTGATGGCAAATACAGATACCAAATATGATTTTCGCTGCAAGTCACAGCATCTCTCTGTAAACAAATACTGGAACAAATTAGTTCATTGGGAGAAATTGTGGAAGGTCTTATCAAAACACCGCAGGGGGTTCTGGTTGGAATTGGAATAATTGGTTGATAGAGGATGCTGCATTTAACGATGTGGCGCCCTGATGCACTTCATGAGCACTGGCTGATCATGGCTTTAGGTCAATAGATTGGCCTTTCAGATTTGATAAAATACTTTGGAAGAAGTGTGCTGCTGAATATGCAAATGAACTTCACTCTTGTGTTGTTTCAAAGGGTTACTTTTGTACCTTTGGACATGAACTCATAAATGAGCCCCTTTGCCTCTTACAATGACATTTTAGAAGGACATTTTTTTTTTGCTTTGGCCCCCCATCTTTGAAACTAAAACAGGAAATGAGATCTATAGTTGTGACGACCTGACATGAACCTGTCTCAGGTGTTCAAGTGAACAATGGAAGGTTTTGGCATTATGACATGATATGATATGAGATATGACATCTCTGGCTTTTCAAACATGTAAAATGTCATACAATAATAAAAAATCAATACCCAGGTACAAAACGTTCAAAAATCTACAAAATGATCTAGGAAAAGTTGGGGAAAAAACTCCTCTGCAGTTATATTAATATCGTGGACACATAGTCCAAAAACAGTGTATTGTCGATTTGGTACTATACTTACTGTACACTTAAATAGCATTATGCAAAAAACAACATTTCAACAAAATAGACGAGGCTCTTTGGCCATCGAACTTTTGGGATGTTGAGATCAATGGATTGGGCGGTCCAGGTCACTCAGGATTCACACTACTAACAGAACCAGACCACGTCAACGGTCTTCACAGCTTTTCACTTGTGATCAGATCAATGGAATGTCTGAGCTGGTCCAGATGATTAAATGTTGGTGTTCTAGTGTTCTGGAACCATCTGGATCCAGGAATCTGTTGAAGGATTCTTCCTCATTGTCAGATAGGGACATTTTCATCATCTGTGTCTAGAACTCCACAATAGCAGCAGTGGACTGTCTCTGTGGACCAGTGGTTAGTGGGTCTGTCTGTTAACACAAAGGTCGGAGGGAGAGTACTTAAGAGTACTTAGAACCATTTGCCTCTGTTCACTTTTACGCTTTTTTTTTTTTTTCCTTAAGGACAGTAGGTAGCCCAGTAGGTAGCCCCAGAGGACACCTCGGGGATAAACCTTGGCAAGAAACGAAGATAGTTGGGAAATAAGTGAAACAGGAAAGCGGACACCACCATAACTACAGTCGAAATATATTTACAGAAAAAAGGATCTTTTGAACCTGCTGACGCCTCTGAAGACGAATCACATGACTCCATATCCGTATTGACTTTCAGAATTTTCTGAACTGATCTGGTAGTGTCTCTTGCCCGGGTCCCATATTGAAACAGCAAGTTGTTTCTAGATGACTCCCACCAGTGGTACACGTTGTCCTACTTTAGTTTGTTCTCTTTGAATTGTCGTTACTATGGTGCTAAACTTCCATCCAGCAGCTTTTATCCAGAGCTCTTCTCTTGAAACTCATAAGGGAGATACGAGTCTCTTTACTTGCTAAACGCTGCACTGGGTTCGTCAGCTAGTCACCGTTGTGCCTGTGTGCTGTTGGAGGTACCTGCTGTGGCTGGAAATAAACGTACTATGAGCATTTGGATTGTGTTTAAGTCAGTTCGGCCAGTCCTTCACGGGACAGCGTTATGCTCCAAAAGTCAGAATTCAGCTTCTTCATCCATATCAGTAGATGGAACATCTGCGTCTTGCAGAACTAGCTGTCTGGGAAGGGCCCTCAAAGTGTTTTTTTTTAATCTGCAGAACACAATTCTCTTTCTGTTTTCTCAGCTCATCTTTGCAGTGGTAAAGTTCTAATCCCTGATAGTAAAGGTGGTGGTGCGATGATGTTTTCACACCTGTGCGATGTCTGAACGAGCCTCGGCTGGCGGATGGATCAAACCATCCGATTGGACGAGTCCTGTCTGATCCCTTTGTCAACTGTGAGTTTGAAAGCTTTCAACACTCCTGATGTTTTTTCCTTATCTCCACCATCTGCTGTTTGTTTTAAATCTGATCAGACATGAGTTGTTCACATCACATCTCCAATCATTGACATCTTTATCAGGCGATGTCAAGTTGGTTTCAGCAGGCTGTCACATTTTTACGCAGCCGGAATGTTCCATGCCCAACTTTTATTCTGGTTGCTGGTGGTTAAATGACAATGATGTAAACTTCACTCCATGAAGTTCAGCAGAGGATGCAGATAATAATAATAATTATTATTACTGATAGGGGACATCTGACAATAGACTATTGTTTTAAATACAGACATATATAGCAGATGTCGTATTAAAAAGACAAACGAGCGAACGTTAGTGGGACAGCAGCTTCCAGGTTTTGCGTGCAAAGAGGCCATAGATGGGAAGAGGAGGGGAGAAAGGAAAGAGGGGGAAAAACAAGGAATCAGCAGAAAAGGTTTGGGGATTTGAGAGAGCGCAAGGAACTCTTCAACTTTCACTCTCGTTCCCATGTGTTGCAGGCGAGACGTAGCTTTTGAAGAGCTTGTGGCAGAATAGGCAAAATATGAATATACACACTCTCTCCACTTTCCCTCTTTTTCATACGCTTCCTCTTTTCCTCTCCCTTTCTGCTGCTTCCTCTTTTACACTCTCTCCACATCCCTCGCTCTTTATCTTTCTCCCTGGGCCTCTCCGTTCCTTAGTGGCAGGCCCAGCTGGGGGGTTTCTCTGGTACTGTGAGTGAACCTTTGCCGTCTCCTTTGGGCGGGCAGCTGTCCCCCGCACAAACACACGCAGAATACACAGAACCAGGCCCCCACTGCTAATTTACATCATTTCATGTTATTACCGCCACCAAGGAGGTTCTGTTTTTGCCAGCGTTTATTTGTCTGACTATTGGTTTGTCTGTTAGCAAAATAACTCATAAGGTTATGAACCGATTTGAATGGAATTGATGATTAAACATTGGTAGTGGTCTGGAACCATCTGGATCCAGGAATCTGTTGAAGGATTCTTCCTCATTGTCAGATAGGGACATTTTCATCATCTGTGTCTAGAACTCCACGATAGCAGCAGTGGACTGTCTCTGTGGACCAGTGGTTAGTGGGTCTGTCTGTTAACACAAAGGTCGGGGGTTGGAGCCCACCCAGGGATGGAGGTTCATTTTTGTTTTACTTTTGAAAGAGAAAAAAATAAAAATAAAAATAAACGAAGGACAAATAGAAAAATGACTATTTGACCATTTGACAAAGTCATGTTTTGATGATCAGTGAAGTTAGTAGAGGAGATACAATGAATGGACAATAATATTGGATGGAAATCACAATATGGGTGGAAAGGAACTGTTTGGCAGAGTTCTGTGCTTTACATCTGTGACTGTCAAAAGCTTCAATTTATAAACACAATCTGATTTTATTTCCATCAGCACCAACATTAAAATGTCTTTGTTATGCAATCTACTCTGCAGCCACTAGAGGGAGCTTGTATTAAGCGGTGGCTTGTATGCAAGGAATTGGTTTACTAGTGCTGTTGCTCTTAATTTCATCTTTGTCCTGTGGAGGACGCAGAGATCACAGCTCGTGGCAGGAGACAAAGACGGAGCTCTGCATCAGGACTGGGCCTAATAGCCCCTCATGTGCTTGTGTGAATCAACGTGTGCATGTGCTGAGGCGATAATTCCACAG
>CAAKHB010002338.1:106580-135680 GCA_901007665.1 Aeoliscus strigatus
TTAAAATGTCTTTGTTATGCAATCTACTCTGCAGCCACTAGAGGGAGCTTGTATTAAGCGGTGGCTTGTATGCAAGGAATTGGTTTACTAGTGCTGTTGCTCTTAATTTCATCTTTGTCCTGTGGAGCAACGTTCTGGACGACGCAGAGATCACAGCTCGTGGCAGGAGACAAAGACGGAGCTCTGCATCAGGACTGGGCCTAATAGCCCCTCATGTGCTTGTGTGAATCAACGTGTGCATGTGCTGAGGCGATAATTCCACAGCTGCTGAGGAGAGTGAGCAGGAAATATCATTACAATAGCAGGAGCGTGCCGAGGCATGCTTTCAACACACTCCCTAAATATAATGAGACCGGGCAGTCTGGTCTGGTCATCCCAATGTGATCAAAACCAGGAGGAAATCTGCAAATGATGTATTATATCCTGTGGAGATTCATCAGTTACACATGTCAAAACAACGCTGAGCTGAAAATTAAAAGGCATCTTTCACCACCACTGTTTTCTTAATATAGACAGAAAGGGTGGACCATGAAAGTAATTCAGCCAGGACAGGACGACTGCTTGTCTTCTGGTTCAATTTAGAGAATATTCCACTTGACGTCATCGTAGTAGTTTATTTGATCTGTGCTCTTAACAATAATAAGCAACATATATGCTATAATAAAATCATAGTTTATTACTGATAACATCACAGTGTGCAGTATTTAATTTGCTAATTTCAACACACTCATTACCAAAGTACATTGAAACATTTGTCCTTACTTACTTTTGTCCTGCTTTGTGCACACACACACACACACACACACACACACCTCTATTACTGCTTTGAGTACACCATTTCCCTCTTGCATTTCATCAGTGTGCAGAAGACTAATGCATATTGCCAGTTAATCATATTTTTTTTCTCCCCGTCCGTAGTGAGGTGACACGACGGCGTCTGTCCTAGAGTTGTGCGTCTGTATGATCACGGGGATTTTACGGCACTGCCGTGCTTCTCCTCTCCTCCTCTGCTCGTGGCCTTTCCTGGTGACAGGGCTGCCGATGATACAAATCCGCTGTGACATTTTACATTGTGCCCCTTAATTGTAGCAGCTGACAGTGGGATAGCTCACCGTACAGCTGCATATTCCCACCTATCCAACTCTTTTTGGTGTGTGTGTGTGTGTGTGTTTGTGTATGTGTGGAGTGGTATTATTGCACTGCGCACAAGTCCTTTCTACAACAGCAGCGTTCTTGCTCTTCAATGTAAAAATAGATCTTTATTTATATGCCGTAAGTGCCCCATTAGTATTCTTAGGACAATTCAGGGAACCGGCAGACGAGACTGGACGTCGAGAGAAGGACGGTAAAAAAAAACGCTGAGGACAAAGGCAGACAGCAGTGACGTTCAACGTTCATATATTTTAACATTTAGCATTATTCAACCCCAGATGTGATGTAGTTTCAGTTTGCGATGCAATTTTTTGGAGAAAACAGGATTTTACAGCCCTAGATGTACTGCTTTGATGATAACACTAAATAATACACAAATATATATTCTTATATTTTATTTGAGTTCATATAACAATACATCGCCATAGAAACATGTCACGTGGGTCCCGTTTTGCCCTCTTGTCTGTTTACCCTCTTCCCTGCTGCCCACATAACCCCCCTATCCCACCCTGCCTATGAAAAAAAACCTGTGTGGCAGATGCAGCTCTAATTATACAGTTGTTTTAAGACTGTCAGGTTGCCTCAAAAAGGGAGCCATTTGGGGAAGTAAAGCAGGAGGGTATGCTGTAGGAACAGTGTGTGTGTGTGTGTGTGTGTGTTTGATGGACGGACATTGTAACACCAACATCTGGCGATCGCTGCAGCTGCCGTATCGTTTTCCCATCGCCAGCTTGCCAGCTAAATAAGTACTGCCACGATCTGTCTTGTACTCGCTGGTGTAAATGACTTTTAACCCGTCAATAACTGGTTTACAATGATGTTTTTTGCGATGCCTTTTCAGAACCTCTATTGATTTCACACTGCTGTTAAATGGCGCACGTTTTGTTTCCCCTCATCCTGTTCTTTGTTTTTTTTCACATGGACTCCCACTCAACTCGACAGGAACAGGAGGAAAAGGGGTGTATCGATCATGCAGGTTTTCTACTGTTCGGCTCCAAAGGCAGTTCATCCTGTTGGTTTTATCAGATTTGAGTTCAACAGTAAGACACTTCGTCAAGGAGCTTCTGTTTTTGCCGACGTGTATCTATTTGATTGTTTGTCTGGTAGCATAACAAGTCCAAAAGTTCTCAATATATTTTTAATGAAATGTTTTTGTTTTACTATTGAAATAAAAAAAAAGAAAATCAAGAACAAAAAGAAAAAATAGTCCTCAGAGGTCATGATATGTGTAACAAGGTTGCTAATGATTTTTTTTTAATAACCATTTGACTACTGGTAACAATGGCATGTTGGCGATGGTCAATAAATTTATTTGAGTAGATCAAATGACTGGAGGACGATAACATTGGGTGGAAATGAGCTGAGTGCTGGAGGTTTGAGCTTTCCTATCGTGTGTGTGTGTGATTGCCATTTTGCAAGAAAAGAAGAAGAAAAACTGACATCCCTGAAAATCAGTGTGGCCAACTTGTCACATCCAGCTGCCACGTGATGGTTCTTGTCATTTTCCTGTGCTGCTGTCAGCTGCTGGTCAGCTCCATGTCCTTCAGCTCTCCGTCTGGGTTCTGTTGACTCCTGAGGGAACGCTTTCTCCGTTAAGCAGCTACATATTAACAACTAATTTTTGCTTTTATAACTCTTTTGGAAAACGAATATGAGAGAATTAGTTGATAATTCTCTGCAGAGAGGCGTCACCTCTAATGTTTGACCTCAGTACGTAACATTTTACAGTGGGTATCATCTTTGCCCGCTTTAAGTGAAGTTGACCTTAATTAGAGCAGAAAACTAAACAAAATACCTCATCCTCCTCACTTATCGCTTGAAAAAGTATACACCTGTCCATTACATCTAAGAAGACAAAGAAATCATGGAATATTTGAGCGTAGGCACCGCTGTGCACGTTCTGTGTGTTATTAAGCGGAAGCCTGCATGTGTTGCGTGCCAATGAAGCATCTCTGCAGCCGTGCTCAGTGTGTCTATTTTCATTCATTCCCGAGGACAGATGTTGGGAAACCCACAAAATCAGTGCTGCAGCCGCACTATAATCACTGTGATTTTAATCAAGGTCCGGTGTTTTGACCCACTTATTTTCTCACAGGGCTGATTGCGCTGCACTGCAGTGACGACTTACATTACAGAACTGTAGCCAGTGATTAACCTTCACATCATATACATGTCGCATCAACAGCAAACGCAGAATCCTAATCCCAAAATTACACCAACATGGACTGGAAAACCTCTGCCTTTGTCAGATTGAACCGTTTCTTCTCCCACATCCTTCCAGCATGATATGATACAGTGATGGTGCTTCCTGCTTATGATCACATTAAGGTATTTGTCAGTTGATATTAGTCTCAGACAACACTTCAGTCAGGCGCTCGCTTTCGGCACGTTGTGATACATATTCTCTGTGCTTTATGCTAAAAAATATGAACAAAATGTGATATAAATGTGTTGCGTTAGAAGAAGAAATGTCATTTTCACCAGTATTGTAATTCCCACATCAGTGATAATAAAGCAGATTGATTATTCATTTTCATGCTTCAACACCATTTAATTGTGTCGCTAGCACACTCGAACTTGGGGTCAGCAGGGTTCTTTCTCATTTACACACACAGAGATGACAGAACACACACACATTTTCTGCTCAAAGAGCCCCCCAAATCATGTCCAGACTGGAATTAAACATCAAAACACACACACACACACTGTGCCCCATCACAGTCTCACACCACCTATTCCTTCAGCATCTCAATTAATACCCCATAGGAGGCCTATCACCCATCTCCTCATGTGCAGCCTGGTCAGGACAGTAATACTACACCATTATTGGGCTGCTCTGTGCAAATCACACCAAGACAAGGCGTGTGTGTGTGTACACATTGTTAGCTTGCAGTAGAACACACAGTCAAATCATTGTCAGCGTGAAAGGGTGCGCCAGTGTGTCAGGGTCGTATCCCTCTGACACATCAGACTGTAGCTCTACCAACCTATTATTTTAGTCAGCATCAGCATTAAGGTTGATCAGAAAATAATGACCTTCTGACCCTCTGGGCCGAAAGACACTAGCGGCTGAAACGGGTTCCCAATGTAGGGTGGCTGGGCTGAGCCTCATGCTGCATTCACATAGAATCAGGGAAACGGCAGACGGCAAACTGGATGTAATTTTAGTGGAGAAGGACGGTAGAGCAGTTGTCGGTACCGCGGATCTCACTATGGGATGTGATGTTTCAGTTTGCAATGCAGTATCTAGACAAAATAGGATTTTATAGCATATACTGTATGTGTGTGTGTGTATTGTTATAAAAACTCTAAATAATACACAGGAATTTTCATTTTATCTAAGAAGATGTCCCCGCTCCCCGTGAAGACATTTTGACTTTTCTGTCTTTTGTGTCCTTTCTCCATCCAGCTGCATTCTGTTTACAGAATAAAGAACAGAACAAAATTTAAAAAAAAACAAAAACAAAGTGCAGCAGCAACATACTTTAGATATATATAAGTATATATAATTATATCTATGTATAATTATATATGATTTTTGGTACACAAAAATGTGTGTGTGTGTGTGTGTGTGTGTGTGTATATATATATATATATATATATGCACATAAAAAAATAATTACAGATTTGGCAGGAATGAGTGTAGTGGTTCAGCCTGATTCTGGGGTCCTTGAAATTACTGTAAACAATACGACATCGCCATAGAAACATGTCGCATAGGCTCTGCTTGCAGTCGTGTGGTTCCGTCGGACTGCTTCTTTGTTTTTCTGTTCCGTCCAGCAGACGTCCCTCCCGTCTGCCGTTTCCCTGGTTCCATGCGAATGCGGCCTTAGAGGTAGGGGGAGGAGCTCAGACACCCGGGAGAGACTCAGGAGACAGTTGAGGTGTTTGGGGTGTTTCGGGCGTGTCAGACAGGGAGGAGACCTTGGGGCTGACCCAGGACACACTGCACGGATTATATCTTGAGGATGAAAATGTATCTCATACTAAATATCTATATAATGTCTGTGTTGCTGAAATCAGCTGACGTGTTTTTAACCACTGACAAGAAAAATCATTTCCCCATTGGTGGCACATGCTCAGTGTATGGAATGAAATAACTGGGGTGCTCTTTGATGGATTGGCAGAGTGCTCAGGTGAGTTGCTGAAAAGGCTCAGAGCCATGTGACAACCATCCAAGCCATGCCCCCACCCCCCCACCCTCCATCTCTCTCCTCTCCCTGCCTGGTCCTCCATCCCAGCAGCTAATGGATCACTGTGGTTTCAGGGGTCTGCTCCAGAAATGTTTTCCTGCAGAGATCTCATAAGAAGTGCCCTCATCTGGTCCCTTCGTCTGCCATTAGGCTTCTTCACACTTTTTATCCCCAGACCTCTGAGACCTCAAACTGCCAAATGAGTTGAATTATGGCCAGTTAGTTGGAGTGGGCCCGGTGTCATGAGAGAGAGGTCTGAGTCAGTGGAACTAACCACACTCCTGACCATTAAAAGGCAACCTGACATTGCCTCTTCATCTTCCCCTCCCTTGCTCTCAAAGGCTGGCACTGCAAATCAGTGGCCCCCAGGGGGCCGACTATGGGAAACCAACCAATGACCAGACAGCTAGAGCCACAGTCATGTCAGGCACGCAAGAACGTCAAGAAACACAACTAAAAAAAGCACAAACACCCTCAGTCCATGTACCAAAAAAAAAATATTTTTTTTCCTCATTTTTCCACGACATCGTATCAAGAATATTTGCATCCAAATGGATCCATTGGAAACGAGTGAACAGGCTGTAGTTCATACTCCAGGCCTATAGGTGGTGCTAAAATTCACAAAATATGGAAAAGAAGAGACGGTGGAGTGGCACGTCCTTTTCTGCCGGGCAGATGGTCCAAGATGTTATTTTTGCCAAAAAAAAAGTGAGAGAAAATGATGCTGATCTTGTTGGAGTTACTGCAGTAACAAGATCTGCTCACTTTGAGTCACGGACACACGTAAACAAAGAAAACACAGAATAACAGAGTAAGCGGATTCGCGGTCCAGACACAAAACCGAGGGTGTCGTATTGGAATGTTTTCACCCTGAGTCCGGGTTTCAAAAAAGTGTTGACAGCTGAGTTTACAGGATGCATCCATCAGACATAGCGATGCTAAACGTGCGTTTACACAACAAAGCGCTCAGTGTGGACGTGGACTAATTCATTGAAGTCAACGCTCACAAATCCACTCACAAGATCAGACAAACAGATGTTGATCACATTGGCCCAGGAGACCTACACACAAACACACACTCTGAATTTGATCTGTCACAATAACGGGCATCATGACATGATGGATACACCCCCCCTCTCCACTCCCTCTCTGGTAATCTGGATGCAAGGTGTCCTGTTTGTTGTGGCCGGAGGCTGAAATTGAATGAGTGATACCAGCAGAGGTGATGGGTTTACGGAGGGCACAACTGATACTATCGGTCCAATGTTTTGTTTTTTGTTTTGTCTGCCTGATGTTATAGTGTAGGTGGAGAAAGACAGAATAAGGCCACATTCACATGGAATCAGGGAGACAGGAGAGACGTCTGCTGGACAGAACGGGAAAACGGAAAAGTAGTCCAACGGAACGACACGACGGCAAAATAGGACCCACGTGACGTCGTATTGTTTACCGTTAGCTTGGTGATTCAGGCCCGTTTCCATGTGCATCATCATCAACTCTGTAAATTAAAAAAAAATGTAAATATTAAAAAAAAATGAAATCAAATAATACACTTTCCTCATGTACTTTGCAGGCTTTTGCTCTACGCCATATCAATGCTGTTCACAGCTAATCGTATATGTCAGCCAGCTGAGCACTCTGCAGCGGCGAGACATGGTGTAGCCCTTCTCTAATAGGGTCAGTGCTGAAACGGGTCAAAGGTAAACTAATGACACCTGCAATGGATGTTTCCTCTTGGAACGCTGGGCTGGTACAAAGGCCAGACTAGTGGGAATAAAAGTGTGCTGTTTGGAGAAGGAGTGGGCTGCACACGGGTCAGACGCTAACCACTGAAAAGACTAAATTCAGCTCTTTCCGCCGGTCTGGGGCACACGCTGAGGGTCCTGTGTTATTGTTAAGGGGGCCAGGTTCAAGCAATCCACATTCATTCAACCATTTATCACCAGCTTCAGCAACAGCTCGGCAGTGTCCACACTGGTTTTACTTACTTAAGGTTCCTTCGTTTCTGTGCTTCGGTAAATCAAGACCAAGTTGTGAGGTTGCATTTATCTTGGTACCATGTACTCTCTTCTTCACCTTACTTTTGCTTCCTCCTCCACTTCCTAGAATAAGAGTCTGAATCAGAATTTGGGTCATTTTCCAAGCCGCCGACAGAAAGTTGCTCCCAACATCCGAATTCGGTCCAACTCAGAGGAGTTAAGAATTCAAGATGGTGGCGCAGCATTAGCAGTCAGTATAAACTGATTCATTCATTCATCCATTCATCTTCTCCCGCTTGCTCCAGTTACGGGTCGCGGTTGTGCTGGAGCCGATCCCAGCTGTGCATGGGTGAATGTCAGGGTTCACCCTGGACGAGTCACCATCTCATCACAGGGCCACATGAAGGACAGACAACCATTCACACTCACATTCACACCTATTAATTAAGGTTAATTATTAACCTCAGCATGCTTTTGTGCAAACTCTCCATGGAAAATGTCCAGATCCCCAAGCACCACCTTGTTGCCCTAAACTATGTTTAAGTAGTTTTGTTCGTTTCACTGACTCCAACTGCTTTATTACTTGACACTAGCGCACAATTTCTTCTGAACTGCTTTGTCATGATGAAAGTGGAACTCCAACAACTCACCCTGAAATTATGTCCTCACGTGTTGCCGACTCGCTGCAAGTGCGACGCAGCATTATGTTTCAGTTTTTGTCACCTTGCGGCTGGCAGACTGCTCTGTTGGCATGAGGGAAGAATTTAAAAAAATAAGGGCTTTTTTTCTTGCTTATGTAAACAGCTGGCAGCATCCCATGCTTGCACAATTAATGGGCACCTAATTGGTGATGATTATTTTTACTTAAGCAAATCTAAAATAAGCAGTTGCCTTTCGAGTAAACAGCTGTTGGTGGAACCTTCTGGCGATTCAGCGAGGATGTATGTTGCTGATCAGCGCGTACAGGAGGTGGCCCACGCACACAAATCTACCCACCTAACTGCTGCCACACGACATTTCTTGATGTCATCAAGCTCTTGTGTGACATGTTGAACTCTCCTTCAGTCGTTTAGTACAGCAACATTTTAAATTGAAGTTTTCTTCTCTGCCATTCAGCCAATCAACCCTAGAAACCAAATTCTGTCAGACATGGATAGTTCACCTCGGTGAGACTGAATGCAATGTCAAGGATTTCGTACCTCACTTAAAGAAAGTGTGAATTCTCTATTTTGAATGGTGTTTTCTTGATGCAGACCTTGGAAACCGCTTCACAGGCTTCCAAGTGTATGTCAAACCCCAAGCAACTTAGAAGTCCACTTGTTCAGGATTTCATTCATCTGAAAGCAACTCTTCCAAGGTCGTGATTCAGTAATGAAATGCAATGAAGAGGTACATCACTGGCAGGAAGGACAGAGTCTCGCAGCCAACAACTGAATTAAACACAATATTGTCCTTTTTCCTCTGCTCACACTCAAAGGCAAATAGGACGTGAAGAAAAGTGTAAAACTCTAGTGCGTTTGATGAAAGTACAGCAAGCGTGTCTTGGCTTTGGGGCTTGTTTGAATTTAATGTACAAATTAATTTACATGATGAAGACTCTTGTGCTGTAAGCCTCACCCCCTCATGAAAGGTGGAGAGAGAATTGAGTGTGTGGGATGCTGAAAAGTAATGTCAAACCCCACGATTTTTGAGAAAGAGATGGATTAAAGGCATTGTGGGAGGCGGAAGAGGAGGTGTTTTCCACACCACCGACTGCCATCTTATCTCGTCCCCCCAACTGTGGTCTAATCTGTTGGTCTTGCTCGCCTGCAAATAATTTGCATCCATCAGACAGACAATAGAGCTGCCACCTTGTTTGGCATCGGGGATTACTGTACTGTGCATCCTGTCCTGCTCTGACATGGACCCCTGACAAAGGATTTAATTGAATATCCATCCATGGCTAATTTGTGTGTGCCATGTGGGAACGTACATTAACACAACACTTAAAGCGTAAAGAGGAACACATATGACTTGTTTTCACATGCATGCTCTTCACAATGCGCCAGTTAAAGTGTGTACGAACACACACACAAAAGCTGTGTACATAGCGGCTATAGGAATTAATTTAGTTTTATTTAGTCTGATGCTGAAAGTCGGGAATTATTGCTTTCAGTCCTTATGGTTAAACTGAGGGGGTAATAAATGGAAGAGATTCAATTAACTCTGTCTAAGCTAACATAATTACAAGAAAGCACAGCATGAGGAGCGGTAGATAATGGATTTTTTTTTTTTTTTTTTTACCCTTGAACCTTGACCCTACTTTTCACATTTGTTTATCAAATTAATTCAAGCCAACAGATTTGTTGGGTTTGTTTGTTTGGGTTTAAACACATATAATCACCCCATTTTAGCTTCATATTACACTTGTTCTTAAGCTCATTAATCCTCAATCTTTATCATGCACAAACACACATGGACTTTCCTCATGTAGCTAGACAACTTTTCAGTTTTTCGGCACTAATAGATTGTTAAAGGCAAACATTGGCGGATGTCCTTGATTGTCCTCAACGAAATAAAGTTTCATTCAAGTTTTATTCGGAAGCTGAAAACGATCACGAGGAAAGAAATAAATTTGAAATTCTGCTGATCGGTGAGCCTGTCCTTGTTTTGTGAAGCTGACAGCTGTGATTCCTCGCCTACGATGATGTTCTAAATAGAACACTGCACATGTGTTTGCCTAAAAGGAAGTAACTGCCTGGACAGACTGTTGCACTTTATGCATTTGTTTATTTTCAAGATAAGAGAGCTGTTTCATGGATAAGCAGCTGATTCACCCCCTCTGTCAGGTCGGGACGGGCTGGGGGAGGATAAAATAGAGTGTGTTAATCTGGTGCTGGTGAGCAGAGAGAGAAATGTCATTGACCTACGCTGGCAACAATGTGTTTCAATTATACACCTTCATCCATTTGTCAGACCAGCGCTGCGATGGCGTGCGTGTGTGAGAATGTTTGGTGGTGGTGGTGTGGTCATGAAGTTCAGGCCTAGGTTGAGGCCTGAACTTCACTTTGATAAGTCGCTACAGAAGGAGGGCCGTCCTCTGATTGGTCCCTACAGACAGAGGGCCGTCCTCTGATTGGTCCCTGCAGAGAGGGACGTCCTCTGATTGGTCCCTGCAGAGAGGGACGTCCTCTGATTGGTCCCTACAGACAGAGGGACGTCCTCTGATTGGTCACTACAGACAGAGGGCCGTCCTCTGATTGGTCACTACAGACAGAGGGACGTCCTCTGATTGGTCCCTACAGACAGAGGGACGTCCTCTGATTGGTCACTACAGACAGAGGGACGTCCTCTGATTCTATTCAGTTCTATCAGCGATAGTGATTCAGTTCCTCATTCCTTATCACATTCCCATTGAACATGTCTGATGTGTTAAACACACACTTTGGTTAATGAACAGCAGACGTTTGTGTGATTTTTGTCAGGTTAGAACGTTTATTATAAGAGCTGGATGGAGAGAGAATGCAGAGGAGAGTTCTCTGACAGTGACCGCGTCCTACTCCGTCTCTCTACTCTCTTACGCCATTGTTTATGTCACAGTAAAAAATTCTGTCACAGCAGTTTTGCAAACCCAAACGCCTGCTTACATATTGTCAGTGTCTTGTCTGTTGCTTATTTGATGTGTATTATTGTGAATTTCTCTTGGAGATGAATACGTGTCTTTTCAGTTTACTTTGTTTCCTGTGCCCGTGAGACAGCTTTTCACTTCAACGATCTCGCCCTTACTTACAGTAGCACCTTTAGTAGACATGGTTTAGTTACACAGGAGGTACGTGTACGTTGAATGCTGCCAAAACGCCATCCAGTTGTTTACTTTCTAGTTTAATCATGCAGGATGTGCAAACATATCTTCAACTTCTATCATGCACACCATCAATTACGTTTGCCCTCTTTGTTCACTGCTACAATCCTCCAAGCAGACTTTCTTGAATATTTTCCCTGATATTTGCAAATTGCATGTGGTTGAATGCGATTAATTCTAATCAAGTTCAATTTATTCCAGCAGAGCAGCTGGAAGAGGCCTGAGTGTCACTCGTGAGCTGTCTTACAGCAGCGCCAGGCTGTCCATCACCTCAGCGCCCGCATCCAGGTGTAGACAAGGTGCTTGTGTGGCCTGTTTGCACTCTGTCCCTCACACCTGCTCCTCCAACAAACTCTAATTGTCAATTCATTTATTTTCACCAAGGCTACAAGACTCCTGCTGTCTGCTCTCTCTCTCTCTCTCTCTCTGTGTCTAATCAACAGACACTGAGAGTTATTCTGTTTCTTCGCAGCTCATCTTGTTAAGAGGCAAAGAATAGTGAGTGGAAAAAAAAAAACATGCTTTCTGTAAGTATGTAATGTACACTAATTATGCTAATTTGCAGCGTTGCAGATGGTCCAGTTGTGATTGCAGCTTTCGGATCAGGAGAGGCAGTCTGAAACCTGAGAAATCACGTGACGCTCATTACGGATCAGCCCCAACCAGCTTTCCTTTTGTCAGTCTGCATCCATCTGTGCTTGTTGTGTTTGACAGACTAAAACTGCAGCGCTAAAAGTTTAACGCTGCTGAAAAATGAGATGAAAGCAGAAGAAAAGTAGATGTTTAACAGATATTGTTCTATAAAGTTCCAGCCTTCATTTAGGAAAATATCCTTCCTTCGACTGTATTTATTTCTGTGTGGTGTATAGCAGCAACAAGTCAAACTGAAGAACATTCTAAGAATTAATGTTCTCTGAATGAGCTCTGAGAAACAATCATGTCTAGACTACTTACTTTGGAAATGTAATTAATAAGTTACACTGCATAAAACGTAATAGTAGTCTAGCTATTTCAATAACTTTATCGAGATTTGATGAGTTTTCGGAATGTTGAATGACTGTTCTGAACTGTTTCAAACTTTGAGATGTGTCAGTGTTTCAACCTCCAGCAGCATCAACACTGACCATTGTCCAACTGCTTTAAAATCAGTTAGTACCATTAGCATTCATTCACATACTCAATAATGATTAAAAACTCACCTCAAAAGAACCCTTTAGATGTGAAATGTCACTATTATAAATATTATATCATATTATAAATTAGATTAGATTATTTAACTACAGGTGCTTCTCAATAAATTAGAATATCATCAAAAAGTTGTTTTTTTTCAGTTAAGCATACTCACAGACAACTCTAATGAATCTAAACTCTTACAGAAATCTGGAAAATGTTAAAAAAATAAAAAAAATAGTCAATTTAATTAGCCAGTTATAGTTTTATTCATAACAATAAAAAGAAATAAAACACTTGAAATATATCAGTCTGTGAGTGGTGAATCTTTATTTAAAGATATGGTTCACTTTTTGAATTGATAATGATTTACTGGAAAATAATAAACTTTGTGAAGATATTCTAATTTATTGAGATGCGTATGTACATGATAAACAGTATACACAGTCTGTAAGGAAAGGAAGTAGATGTAATCCTTTATCTGGATCACTAGTCTCATGTTTTTGAATCAGTAAAAATACTAAATAAACTGACCATTTGCTTTAAAAAATACATTCCATGAACATATCTATGAACACATGCTCAGTAAAGGTGACACTGATTACTGATGCTGATGCACTTCTTTCTTTTGCATTTCCTTTCCCTTGACGTTTCATTTCGTTGGGATATGGATTGAGATCCCCTCCCAGTGGGCTGGAACCAGGGGCAGGAGACTCAAATGCCAGTCCTCTATGGAAACTGTGACATTCGAGTTGTGCCAAGGTGTGCCGTGTTCGCAGAGGAAGTGCAGTCAGCTGTGTGTTCATTACCATCAGTCACGATGCTCTTTGTTCTCATGACGGAGGCAGGTCAGTTGAGTCTTCCTGAGGACGAAGCTTTGCTGATGTTTAAATGAATCAAGCTCTTTTATAAAGCCACGGCTATTGAGCTCTGGAGGCCGAATACAGCCTTAAGTCGTGCAACCTTTGTGGCGGCGAGTTCCTGCCAGGCACGATTCTTGTTTAGTGAATAAGTGGGGTAATTACGGTGCGGATGGGGCTGTGCAGCAAATGTCACCAGCAGATAAACAGTGGGAGCAACTCTTCCGTAAATGTCTGACTTATACAACTCGGACCTCCTGTAGCCTGCAGATGAAAAGACCTCCTAGTTGAAGGCTGCACATAATATCGTTCGTATGTAAAGCCCCAGATTAAAAAGTTACCTTGTCAGTGGCGGCTGCTGGTGTTTTAAGCAGAGGAAACTCATTAGCTCCATAATAAAACTTAAGTTGTTTATACGTAAATTCAGCCTCTCTTCCTTTTGTAGAACAATTGCAGAGCAATGAGATGCGCTGTTTTGAAATGTCGTCAACGGTAAGAAATAGGGGTTTTTAGGATTTTTTTTTGGCGATGTAATGA
Source organism: Aeoliscus strigatus (assembly GCA_901007665.1). Taxonomy (NCBI): domain Eukaryota; kingdom Metazoa; phylum Chordata; class Actinopteri; order Syngnathiformes; family Centriscidae; genus Aeoliscus; species Aeoliscus strigatus. The sequence goes on from CAAKHB010002338.1 coordinate 120,313, forward strand.
ATATACTGATTGTCACCAAAAAAGAATCACCTCAAGGTCAGAATACGGATATACTATAAATATTTCAGAACGATACATTCATAACTTTTTGTGAATTGATGTGAATTCAACTAAAATGCAATGATACACGACATTTATCTGCTCTAATGCCTGAACACAACGTAGCTACAGGAACAAGTCCCAGAGAATACTGCTGAGGGCACCCAACTCACAGCGGCCCTGTGTGGAGCTTTTAACACCTTAATAAATGAAATGTAAATACAACTGGACATATTTGACCACTTATTGTTTGACAACTTTAGAGGAAGCAGAGCAATCACCTTATGTCACTCACGCTGGCCTGTAAGACAGACGCTAGTTTGATTTGTGATGGCAAGGATGTTATTATCAGAATGTAAACACACACACATACCAGAAAATGCACCATGAACTGATTTGTCAGGTTTGTCATATTACCTCCCACATACGATTTTATGTGTTGCTATTAGGGAGCGTGAATCTTAAAAGTCTCCCTCTCCTCCGTTTCCCCCCAGATTGCTCGATGAAACCACATCCATTTCACTCCATTAAAGAGTGCCCACTAAAGCGTGACTGCGGGGCAGCCTTTATAACATCATGAGCCTAGGGAAACGGGGGGAGCCAGCGTCATTCTATTACCTGCTGAAATGGATGTGCCCGTTTCTCCTCCTTGATTAGCTTTGTCTCAAATAACAATGATAGCTTTAAGTGTGTCTAATTGAGGCCGAGCTCGACCTTCCTCTTTGTGCGAAAGTGCTTACTCATTTTGTCTGTCCTTTTAATAATTACATTATCATTTTACGCCCCTGCTGTTTCCTTGGGAAGTGGGCTGGCGTTTGTGTTGAAGCGAAAGCTCATTATTGGAGCTGAATTATGTGCAGTTTATTGATCCCCACGGTGGATTACGGTGCTCTAAGTTAGTCTAGACAGAATAGTTAGCCAGATGACAGAGAGGACACACAGAGAGGCCCCGGGGGGAAGATCCCTGGGCTCAGATAGCAGTTAATGCCTGCCAGGGTAATGGAATTCAAGTCTAGGCTAAATTCACAGATGTGTATATGGTACAAATACACACACACAAACCCATGATGGATTTATTGATCGATGGATTGATTGATGGATTGATTTGGGGTCTTTTCCACCCAAGGCTGAGTGAGGTTGTTTGTGTGATAAAGTGCTCAATGAGTGCGTAAAGGCCAAAGTGCTGAGTAAGACGCCAAGCAGGACATTCATCTCTATAAAGCCAAGGGTCCATTTTAAAGCCATCCATCATTACCTTGATGAACACACCACATTATGGACAGCATTTCCTCCCACTGCCATTCAGGGCCAGCAGCTGTTGCTGTCCTTCAGTGAACTCCCAAGCACCTCAGTCACATGTTGAGGCGGCTGGATGTAGAATTATGAGGAACGTGTGATTGAAACGTTGCCCCAAACTGACACTGACCGGAGCTCAGCTGCTAGGCTACAGTCACTTTGGTCAGCATTGTGAGGTAGGGACGGTGGAGATGGCCGTAGTTGCTGGAAGTGGTTTTTGTGGTTTCTCTTGGTAACAGCAAGGGGAGGATGTGAGGAGGTGAGGAGAAAAGTATCTCAGGGGTGATAGTTTTTAAGTTTATATTTCTTCTTAAGACACCTCAGTTGGGTGAGGTCACAGTGGATCCCAGGTGTATGGTACCAACATGTCAATACAGAGTAGTTCAGAACCTCAAATTTGAACCATCATAAATAGTGAGTATTTAGTCACACAGCTATATCATCTCCTCAATCCAATCCATGTCCTGTTGTTGTCACCAGCCCGTGGTACAGAAACGGTCCCGTTCTGTTCCGTTTTCAACGAGTGATTCCCATCAGTTGTTCACAGGTAACAGCCACAGCAGCTCACTCGCTGCCAGATGAACTGTGAAATGAATGAATCGTTTGTGACCGACCCAACACTACGGCACGCATCAGGCTGCGAGTTGCTGGGCTCCACTTTAAAGGATGGCCCAAAAAAAAGGCAGATTGTTCCACCTGTTAAATGGAGCCAACAACTTTACCCCTAATGAGGCCACTCTCCTGCTCAAAGCCTTTTCTGTGCTTTACTGTGTCCTTGGCTCGCGCGCTTTGATAATGTTCGTTAACACATACAGGGGCAGAGATGAACCGGGCTGTGATTCACCCAGGCTCTGGATGGGAGAGGAAGAAGCGGCTGATTCTACTGTTTTTACTGCTCTTACCGCTGACCTAGAAAAACACAGCAGCCCTGACCTCGCATAGCAGAACCCGTATATATCTAATGATCTCTGAGTACGTTAATGACACGGCGAGATCCGTCCCCCCACGCGTTCCTCTCAGCTTCCTTCTTTCATGCTCTTAGCACAAGCTGGTGCACAAGCACTCCCGTCCACACACATAACGCACACACTCAACGTACGCAGCCTTGAAAACCCTAGTCAGCAGTTTGGCCCGGGAGTCTAGCAAATGAGCTGTCCTATTGAAATCGAAAGGAGACTGCTCTGTGCTGCAGAAAATGCTGCCAGGGCAAGCTGTACTGAGGAGGGACTTTCTGGGACAAAGAACATGAGAATGCCCTTTCACACCAAAGGACCGTTTTCCATTTTGACAGAGCAGATTACATGCATTTCTTCCATAATTTCTTCTTCTCTGCCTTTTTGGGGGTTCTTGTGTGAAATGGTTTTCCTTCTGCTTCCAGCTGAAAGGGGAAGACAATTCTCCCATTTAAAAATGTATTTTTACATTCATTAATAATGGATCAGTCTTATATGGCACTTTTCAAGACACCCAAAGCCGCTTTACAGTGGATCCATTATTCATTCACTCCACATTCATACCTTGATGGTGGTAAACTATATCTGTAGCCACAGCTGCAGGAGCAGATGGAGCAGATCTTACCTCTCTTCCCGGCTACACAATTGTTTTTTTCAGTGCGCTTTGACGCCCGCGGTTGAATGGCAACGAAATAGTAATACTGCTCAGACTTGAAGAAAGCTAATCAACCGTCATGCCTTCCTACATTAAAGCAGTTGCTGATGACTTTGTAACAATCTCTGATACCCTCCAATGAGGGATCCTGGTCGACTACATCACAATCTGTAAGTTCATGTAAGTTTATGTTTAATGTAGGAAAAAAAAGTTTCACTTTTTCCTTCAGTTTCGTCGATGCGAAGGAAACAACTTTGAATGGCGTCGGCCGTTAATTCTTTTAAGTCCCTCTCTTTGGCTTCTGAAGACCTCAACCTCCATTGGCTGGTTCTCCCCCTTTTAGCTCCGACTGGCCAATTAAGTCTTCATTCAGCTTTGGAATGGGACGGTGAAGACTGAGGGTTGTCACCGGGTGTCGGTAGGCTCAGTCAAACACCGTTAGTGACCTTGCTGATTTCACCAATAGCTGCCTCCCCCCCATCCCTTCAATATCCCTTCTCCCGTTCATGAGCATCTCGTTGTGTGGTCTCCTCTCTTCAGCTCTCTTTTTACTCTCTGGAGGTTGGGTGGCAGGGGAGGAGTAGGGTGGTTTTCGGAGGAGGGCTTCTGTTCCTGGATGAGCGAGTGCGAATAAGAAGTTGTTTGAATTCATAATTGTGCTCTTGTGAGGGAGGAGATTTGTAAAGCAAGGCTGGGTTCATTGTGTGTCAGTGCGAGTCCGGTGCGGGGTGCGAGCGGCTCAAAGCTAATGTAATCTACGCTATTAGAGAGGGTTAATTAGCCGCTGAACTGGAGCCTGAAGAGCAGGGAGAGAGGGAGGGAGGAGGGGTGAGACGGAGCGAGGAGGTGGGTGGGCAGCAGGGATAGAGAGTCTTCAGGGAGTCATTAGAGACTTCTTGTTGTAATACAGCCACACAGTCAATAAGGCTAGTTGCAGGAGAAAGGAGGAAGAGAAGAAAGGCCGAATAAAGAGATGGAGGAAAAGGAGATCACACCATGAAACATATCTGGACGTCTGCTCTGAACCCCATATTGATCTTAATGGTGGTTCAGTAATAATTCTAATTATTTGTTTCTGGAGAGACACTGAAAATACACATTTTACAACTTGAAAATTATGGACTAAATTCAAACTTAAACTCCAAGTCTAAACTAATAAAAAATAAACGAACATGCTTTCATAGTCTATGAAAAGGTCAAGCACGTCTTGTCACGTGGTCTGCAGATAGTCAATAGGTTTTTAGCATCGAGCGCAGATTGTTGATAGGTATTTCTATTATATCATAAAATGAAGTGAATGACTGAATGACACTGTATTTGTAACCATTTGAAATGTGCATACAAGAAGAACAATACAGCATCGAGAATAATTTCAAAACCCGAAAATCAAACGGGAAAACAGGCCCGTTTCTTGTTGGCTGTTCTTTGTATACATGCACATTGTCGTGATTCTCCCTTCTAGTCCCGTCAGCCCTTCTTGCTCCCAGTGGGACTCCAGAACCTTCAAACAATTAAAACCATTAAAACCATTAAAAGATAATCAACCCTTTTGTTACATATGACATGTCCATCCTCTTGTGAGCTTGTGTTGTGTATTGTCGTATGCAGGTGGTAGTTCTCACCGGTGCTGGACTCCTCCGGCCCCCTTGCTCGCAGTATAAGTCGTTCAGCTCTCTTAAGATCGGCAGTTAGTGCCTCTTCTGACGTTTTAATGTAGATTAATTACTCTCCCTAGCCCAAGCAATCCATTTTATTTGTGTGTGGATATTTTTGGCTTTTTCTTGACCTTGGGGTGAAGACAGACACAAGCAAAGAGAGAGAGGGGAGGAAATAAAGCCCTCCACAGTAGACGTATACCCTCAGTTTAATAGCACAGTCAGGTGTTTCTCCAGCATCATCAGATCAATGAAGAGTAAATAGCCCACACTTCTTGTTTCACAGTGCAGTATTGATCTTTTCCTCAGCCTCAGCTTCCCTTTCCCCGGCACCTCGTGTCTTTCAACCCCTGGGACTGTGCTGATTGCCATAGATTGGACAAGCTAACAAGCGCATGATGAGGAACCAGGCGTCCCTTTTTGTTCTACTGGGCTGTTTCATTTTTTTTCCCCTCTGTGGCACTGGCATGAACACACACAGACGGACAAACGGACCGTACTCTCAGGGACTTTAGAACCCATCAGATCAACACCGCCATGAAGGAGCACGCTGTTTCTTTTTGTTGTCACGTTGCCTTCATCTGGCAGGATCTGCTGGAGCTGCCAGGCTGTTGGAGTGTACAAACTGAACTGCAGAGCAGCTATGATTCTTCACCTCACTGGGAACTTTTTTTTCACTCTCTATTTTTCAGCTGGCACCACCTTTGTTCCAAATTCTTCTATCACCTTTGAAAATATCCCCAGGGGCCTGCGGCGAGCGACACACACTGTTTGCAGGACGGCAGCATGTGGGTAAGTTCAGTGTCAACGCTGCCGATAGTTTGCTGAAATCCAGACCGGGGGCAAGGGTGGGTGGGGGTGGTACAAGCAGAGATGAGTAGATAAAACCCACCCACACCCCCTCACCCCACCCCCCACGATGCATAAGCAAATTAAGGTCAAGGAAATTTAGAGCGAGCACCTGTGTGATGTTGAGTTGATAGCTCACCATAAATTCTGTTTACTGGTGTGTGAATGTGTGTGTGTGCGTGCGTGTGTGTGTGTGTGTGGGGGGGGGGTCATGTGTCTGCATTTCGGCACACGCACACTAGTGTTTGTGTTTCTGCTTTGGAAGCATACTTGTAATAAATCTTGTTGAGTGCAGGTAAGAGAGGTGCGTGTGTTGTTGGTGGCTCCGGATCAATATTGAGTGTGTTTATTGAATCCAGTAGTTGTGTTTGTGGAGAGCAGGAACAAACCCGGTGGAATAAGTCATCAGATGCTGCTAATGGACCAGGACCAGATGATTAAATGTTGGTAGTGTTCTGGAACCATCTGGATCCAGGAATCTGTTGAAGGATTCTTCCTCATTGTCAGATAGGGACATTTTCATCATCTGTGTCTAGAACTCCACAATAGCAGCAGTGGACTGTCTCGGTGGACCAGTGGTTAGTGGGTCTGTCTGTTAACACAAAGGTCGGGGGTTGGAGCCCACCCAGGGACGGAGGGTTGTTTTTAGCTTTACAATTGGAAAGAAAAACAGAAAATGAAGCGCAACAAGAAAAAAAAATAGAGATCATAGAGATTGTGTAACAAGGTGTCTAATGACTTTTTTAATACTATTTGACTATTAGGGACAGAGACATGTTTGGACAATCAATGAATTTATTAGAGGAGATAATTTTGAGTGGGATTCCCAGTATGGGTGGAAATGAGCTGCTTGGTGGAGGTCTGAGCTCTCCAAGTACTTTATGGTTCAAATTGTGAAGGGATGAATTCAGCTACAAATGTACATGTAAAGTATAATAGATAATAGAACTTTATTTTCCTACAGTATGTAAATGTATGACATTACAGCAGCAAAGTCAAAAACACATTTTTTAGGAAGAAATAGTGTCCATGCAAGAATTACAGGTTTTAACATCAAACTTAAACTCAGTAAACAGCAGATACATTCAGTCTGGAGGTTTGTGCTTCTATCAGTGAATCAAACGAACCTCCCATGTTCTTGTCTCTAACTCCTCCTGTAACTGAATCCACACATTCACTCATCACTGACCCCAGTTCATCACACACAAACACACACACACACACTCTCTGTTTTAGGATTTGTTTGTCTCTTAGCTATTGTCTCTTTGTGTTTGCATCCGATATTTTGGGCGCCTCTGGGAGGGATGACAGTACTAACCAGGCCGATTACGTAACCCTCAGGGTGCCCTCAGTGCTGATTTGAGCACCATTAATTTTCTATTATAGAGTGCTAAAGATGTGCCCCTGTACAGTCATTCACCTGGCTTATTGAGTCTCACACTCACCAATTGTGGACTTTTCCAGGGCAGAACTGCTGAAGGTTTAGTGTGACCCCTCGGGGGAGCTAATTTATTATTTGCAGATATTGATCTGGCAGGGTAGGCCAGCCAAGCTGCAGCGGCTGTTGACTCTACTCTGGCCCGTGGCCACTTTAACCATTTCCAGACTGAATCTAGACATGCTTGAGATGGATGGCCTGTAGTTGTTAGAACGTTTCTATTTGTAATTGTTTCAATTCCATCAGTCGCTCAATGGTTTGCTTGTTTAAATGAAAGACCAATGGAATTGTAATAAGGAAATGATAGATTTTATCTGTCTTGGATGTAGACCTTGTTTTTCCTCAGCAAACTGACATGCTTTTCACACACACACACACACACACACACACACACACACACACACACACACACACGCACACACACACACACACACAGGCTTGTCCAAGGGAAATAAAATCACAGTTAAGAGGAAGGAAAACAAATTTAGAAGGTCAGACAAAACATTTATCACACGGTGTGCGTCTGGTGGGTAAATAACAGAGGAACAGTAAAGGGCATGACTCTGAAACCACCAGATAACCACAGCACATCATCACACAGTCTCAAGATTCACTGCCCAGAAAAGGATATTTCTCAGAGGGTCGCCCTCGGAGCGTTTGCTAATATTCTTTCTCCTGTATTGCTGTTTTATTATGAACATAAAATCGGAGTTATTACTGCTTACACCCATGTGACCAAAATGAACGTTAGGATGAAGAAAGCAGGAAAAGAGGAACAAATAAAATGCATATGATGACTTTGGTGAAGTCAGAATGAGCACTGTCACGGTTTCATCGGCTGTCATGCGAATGGCGCCTTTCCACGACACAGTTCCAGCTCAGCTCGGCTCTACTCAGTTCAGTTCCATTCAGGTGTATTTCTTGTCCATTACTATTCAGTGCCTCTTTCATTTGGGTTCTGGTGTCACATTCGCACAAAACGGCCTTGGCGGCGTTTTTTACCGTGACACAAGCATATAGACAATGTAGAACATGGAGAAGGTGGTGAGGTTGCTGCTGTTTGTAGATTTTTGTCACAGACAGAGAAAAGAGACGGAGCAGGACACGGAACTCTGTCTGTAGTGACCAATCAGAGGACGACCCTCTGTCTGCAGGGACCAATCAGAGGACGGCCCTCTGTCTGTATTGACCAATCAGAGGACGGCCCTCTGTCTGTATTGACCAATCAGAGGACGACCCTCTGTCTGCAGGGACCAATCAGAGGACGGCCCTCTGTCTGTATTGACCAATCAGAGGACGGCCCTCTGTCTGCAGGGACCAATCAGAGGACGGCCCTCTGTCTGTATTGACCAATCAGAGGACGGCCCTCTGTCTGTAGATCAGAGTCAGCCATCGTGACGTCACCTGTTTATTACCAGCTCGGCTCACTTCGGCGGAGGTGGTAGGAAAAAAAAAGTACCAGAGACCTGGTTCTATCACCAGTTGAAACGCAAATAAGCCATGTAGCGCCGTGTTGAGTCGAGTCGAGCTGGAACCGTGTGGTGGAAAAGCTCCATAACAGACCATGTCATCAACACATCCTAACAGGTGCACGTCCTACCGTACCGTAAACGACAGTCGACTGCTGACATGTCCTTGTAATGAGGACCTGTGTGATGTGGAAATAAGATGACGCCTCAATGTCAAAACGGACGGGTGTGGAAGTGGACGTGAAAGTCCTGTTAATCCCCCCTACACGTATGTAGAATATGTTTCACTATTTCCCTGTGGTGTTACAGCCAGTAATTTATTAAAAATGTCTAAATGCTAACAGCCCATTGAACTCCCTGCAAACTTTACGTGAGTTATGCTATGAAGTGTTTTATTGTTGGTTTACATTTCTATTCATGTATTCTGGGAACGCATTGAATTCACTAAAAAAATTACACCTGATATCCTAATAACAGCATCATGATCTTGTAATCATGACTGAGAGAGCTTTGAACTTCCAGGACAACAACTCATTTGTGAAGCGGTGGTGTTTAGTCACCAACTACACCCCCAAGAAAGACACCGATAACGATATATCTTAAAAAAGAGCTTGTGAACAGCAGAAACTTTATGATTATTTTAAGGGATTTAAGGGATTCATTGCTGTAAAAGGGGGAAAATGAGCCAAGAACTATCGTTCTCAAAGAGATGCTGACAAGGGATTGTGGGCTTGTGAGTGTTTCTTTGAATAAAATATCCAGATGTGGTGTGTGTGTGTGAAGTTTTTTTCTACAGGGAGACTGTGAACAGTAATGAGGACTTAATGTTCTCACTGAACCTCAGCAGTATGTGTTTGTGTAAAGGGTGCTGAGCCAAGTTCACTGAAGGTCCGACTAAGAAAAGACAAAGAGAAAAGATGCATACGTTGATGTCCTGTGACGACTGAAGGATGAATGATGATCGATGTCCAGAGAGGCATTATGGAGGATCACAGACCACGTCTCCTCTGCTCTGGCTGTTTTGATAGAATCCTACTTAAATCTTTCTGTGGCCTCAAACATAAAACAAAGGTCAGGGAATTTGTCCATGCTACCTCTGTAAAGACGATTTCATGGTTGACAAGCTTTCCTCATGTTGAATTTGGCCTAAGCTCCGAAGCTGGTTCTTGTTTATGTTCGATATTCATGTGAGTCACTAAAAGTGAGGCAGAGGGTCAGAGAGGAGACATCACCGATGAGGAAACACGGTGGGATGGATTTTCCACTGATTCGCTGCATGCTGTCTGCTATTGCTGTTATGAAAGTGTGGGCAGGCCGCTCCTCACAGCCCCGGAGGGGCGAACAACTGGGGGAAAAAGTCACCCCGCACTTCCTTTGTCTTGTTCCATGCCACTTCCAAAGCTCAAAAGTCAGTGTTCTGCCAGAGGCCACGGTCTGCAGAGACACTGTTCATACTCATGGAGAGGAGGCGAGTGTGGAGAAAGGTGAGGAAAAAAATGGCAGCGAGAAGAAACACGTGCAATTCACCCAGAGGGTCTACGTACATGCCGGTGGGTTTCTGTTAATATCTTTGTTATGCGATGTGACAGGTTAGTCCGTCACAGTTTGTGGAGGCACACACACACACACACACACACCACTCCAGTCTTACATCCCCACAACAGGACATTTTCACCTCTGGTTGTTAAGGGTGCACACAGCACAATCACAGTTAAAATGGAACTCATTTCTGTCGCACTTAAAAAGCGTCATTGGCGCGACACCACTGTGTGACGTCATTGTCATGTTTTTGTAGTTTATTTTCATTCATTCAAATTGTTTGGGTCACTTATTTGTGGTTGTTTTTCCTCATCTGTTTGGTATTGGTGTTTTTCAGTGTTTGTCTGGTTATTGTGAATTTTAATTTGTGGTTCTTTGATTGTGGGAGGGTTTAAGGTCCTATGTAACGGGTGCTACCTTCACAGTCGGGGACAGTGAAGTTGGGAGACTAGAGCAGTTACAGAGAAGGTAACATCTCAGAGAATCCAAGGCATACTATATAGTGGTATATACTATATTATATATATTCTGTGTGTCACAGCCGGAAAGAAAGAGTGAATGATCTGGAGTTCATGGCATTGATCTCTCACTGTGATCAGTGGGTTGTTTTCTGAAACTAACCAATGAGCATTCCAGAATCACTTCATACCCACCCTCCCTGTCAGAGAGACAGTTCACTTTCACATCGCTCATCCCGCAGAAAATATGGAGGAAAATATTACCAAGAAAACATCATGTGTCATGAAGCTTGATTAGTAATATGACTCAGCAGAATTTGTGACAACCAACATTTATTCACAAAAAAAAAACAATATTGCACTTTATTTTTAGACATGTTTGCTTATCTATTGTGTTATTGTTCAACTACTTTTGTGAAGGTCAGACGTGGACTAATTGACTCAAGGAGGAACATCATTTGGGTATTGTGTTATTTAGAACTTAAACGACATAATGTCATTTTATAATATATAATTAGCAGATTTGGTCTGAATATAAAGAGACACTCCTCGACTGAACTTAAAGAGAATTGTATTTTTTATCATTTGTGTTCACTGGATTTGCCTCCGTCACACAGCTTTGGAAGACGGGCCATTGCAAATTACTCTGTATCTGAAACGAGGAAATACGGTTCTGAAGCCATACATTTGTCAATAAGCATCAAACAGCCACTGCTGATGTGTTCGCCGTCTAGTCAGTAATCAGGCCAATCTGTTTTAGCAGAAAATGGCCATATACAGCGCCACATTGATGGAAATGCCTTTTCAACTTCATGGTGCCTCGAGAAAGCAAAACAAATCAGTAAATGTTCACTGAATTTGACAGCTGAAGCGTGGAAATTCTATGACAACTAGTTGGATTCGCTGAGACGAGTGCCAGCGCTTTGCATTAAGTTACACTAAGCACTAATTGGATGCTACCTGGCTCCTCATCACTAGCCGATCCGATCGGGATCTGGCTCCAGCTAACAGCAAAGCTCTCTGGTGTTGCTGGCTGATTACCCTTTGCAGCAGAAATAAACGAAAGGATGACAAGAAAAAGAATCCGCCTCTCCCTCACACAGGCCCTTGGCCCTGTTGGCACTGTGCAGGCTTTTTGATTTTTCCTGATGTCCCTGAAATTGATTTTCAGCCATGATTGCATTGCCTCTGTGAGGATGATCAAAGATTTGAAATAATTGCTGCAGTATGACTGTGCAGTGGGGAATGACAAGAATAGTGGCTACTTCCCCTCGCTGTCATATTTTGGATAATTTTAGCTGAGCACTGCAGCATGACTTCACATCATACCTCTCAAATGGTTTCCAGTTGTAAGAAGGACCCCATTTGTTTCTTTGGTCATGGAATCACGAGAAACACTAAATCTATATGTTTAAATGTATTATAGTTGTGTTTGTTGGCATCATTTGTATTCTAAAAATGAAATTTAACGAGAAAAGCATTCTTAGAGCTCAGACCTCCACCACTCAGGTCATTTCCACCCAATAATCATTCATTTGATCTCCTCTAATAAATTCATTGATCATCAAAACATGAATTTGTCACTAATAGTCAAATAGTTATTAAAAATCATGAGCAACCTTATTCCACAAATCATGACCCCTGATCTCTATTTGTTCTTTTTGTTCTTCATTCATTCATTCATCTTCTTCTGCTTGCTCCGGTTATGGGTCGGTGTCGTCGTGGAGTCGATCCCATCTGTCAACGGGTGAACGTCACAAGTAAAGTCACAAGCTCATCAGATCCACATGAAGGACAGACAACCATTCACATTCACATGCACACCAACAGACAATCCAGTTCACCTCAGCATGCTTTTGGAGGTGGGAGGGAACCAGAGTACCTGGAGAGAACCCACACAGACACGGGGAGAACATGGAAACTCCACATAGAAAGATCCCAGGCCAGCAATCGAACCGAAAATGTCCCTATCTGACAATGAGGAAGAATCCTTCAACAGATTCCTGGATCCAGATGGTTCCAGAACACTACCACCATTTAATCATCTGGTCCTGGTCCATTAGCAGCATTTACTGAACATTTCATTCTAATCAGTTCATAGATTCACTTATATTCCTAACAAACAAACAAACAAACATATAAACACTGGCACAAACAGAACCTCCTTGGCGGAGGTAATCACACAGTTATTAACCATGGAGGGAAAAAGGTGATGCCCTCTTGGATCGCTGCTTCTTGACAAACCCCTGAGCTGTCAGAAACATCTTCCCTCCTTAGTCTTGCCGTCACTGACTTGAGAATATCGAGGAAGTTGTTCTACTCGTCGCCACTGTCTGATATTACCATCGTGGAACCTCCATTTTTGCGCCTCTCGTTAAACGTGAACGGAAATGTAACTGGTGTTTGCAGGGCGAGAAACAGGTTGATTAGAGGGCGAGAGAAGATAAATACGCTGCACAGGGCAGTTATGACAGCCATTGTTCCACCGATGCCCTGCAGAAGTGTTCCTCCCTAAATACATCATTGTGTAGGATATTGACCTAAAGCATGTCATCACTCTCTTTCTTGTAAGCGCTTGCTTTGCTTCTGCCCTGTTCTCTTCACACTTGATACATACAGAGGTGTGTATGCAGAAAATAATAATACAAAAAAGAAAGATCTGGTCACTAAAATCAGGCCACGTTCCAACACCTAATAAAAGTCTCCATTTTTCTACACGCCAGAGGAATTGTTTCCATGACAAAAAGCCGGAGGAATCAGTCTTTGGGCTGGAACCTGAAGAGAAAAATGGCCTCAACATTTTGAGCCAGTGTCCTGCTTCCCATGGCAGCAGTCAGGATTCAGTATTACTGATTTAAGTTCCTCTGCTAGCAGGAACACACGTTCAACCTTTGGATAAAAAACAGCTTTTATTATCCTGATGAATATAAAGAGAAATGGTGAATTACGGTATTAAGAGGATTCAGAACTGAATCTATTTGTTTTACAGTGTCCTGCAAAGCAAATACCGCACATTGTCAGTCAGTAGAGTTGAACATGTGAATGATATATAAAGCGGAATGTTGATTTAAGATATTAATATTGTATTTGCATCGTACAGTCAGTAACACACCAGACTAAAAACAGAACATCACTCATGATATGAATATTACTTGTTGGTTTGTATTTCTGTAAGTAACTTGTTTGTAATTCTGAAAGTAATGTGATAGTTGTTTGTTTTGTTCTTCCTACTAGTAAACAAGACTTTTAATTAAAGTTTATGAGAACAGTTGTAGTTTTTCATAGTATAGTTTCCTCACTTGAATGAGATGGTTATTATTATTATTATTGTTCACTTTGTAAATAAGTTAATACTTTGTGATGACTGTTTTTACTGTATCAAACTCACATGACTGTGTCACACACTAATACCTGTATTCACACTCTTGTCCACCATTTGACAGCACCAGCCAAGATTGGATGTAAAATGACCTCAGATGGCATTTGTGTTCTGTGGTGAGAATGCTATTTTGGTGAGAGATCGTGATGACGGCAGAGGGAGATCACAGAAGATGAAATCAAATTATTATCATTAGTATCATCAATAATAATAATAATAACAACAATAATTGTAAGTGCTTTACAATGATCACATATTAATCGACCACATTTTCCATCAGCAGTTGGTATGGTGTCATTGATACAAGTACTAATACTCAGAAATTAACAAAAATGTTCACACTGTATGTCCTACTGTCATTTTCATCTTCATACAGATTAAAGTGTATTCCGATCAGTTTAACAGCAAAAATGGATGCTCTCTAAAACCGGCTTTCATGTGAGATTGTATCCCCTTTTCCCTGTGTTCTAGCTGCAGGCATAGCTTTGCAGAAATTGCATTTTGACCTTGATGATTACAAAAAGTAAGTGAAGTGAAAAGACATTGATACCTTGTATTCAGCACAGTGCACAGGGTTATTATTCATCTTCCTCCGGCTGCAGCGTTTCAGTTTTGCAGTGGTCAGATTTTAGTTCCTATTCTCATCATCCTAAGAGGGCAAAGGACAGCTTTTTGCTGGCGACCTTAAAAACTTCCATTTCCAATTCACTGCACCACAAATACACACACACACACACACAGAAACACACCATCTGTGAGACAAAGACACCAAAACACATACAAACACATGCAAAATGTTGTCTTTGGTATTCGAATTTCTGGTTTGCATATTTATCTATATACATATATATATATATGTTTCCCCGGGTGGCTTGTTAAAAGATCTTATACATGTTTGGACCTTGTGTTGTACAAAAGACGGCTGAGTATGGGGGAGATCTAACATCATTTTGCTCGTGTTTCTGCTGTGTTCACACGATTGGCCCTATCTTTGAGGAAATGGGACTCTAAAGCACGTTTTTCCAAACCAGTACGAGGAGCCTCTCAGACCGTAAACCCTCTGCAGTGTTGGCAGTTCTACATGCAGACACCAGTGAGCAAACCATAATTATAAACGGAGAAAATGACATGTTGTTTTATCCATTTCACTGCTCACCTTCCATCTTCATATCTGCCTTCCGCTTTCACTGTCTCTCGTGTACTCGCAGGTATACAACCATATCACTTCTGACACCTGTAAAATACGGACGTAATGATGTCTACAGTGAATTGATGGCTGAATGAGCCTGGAATAGGGCTATATGGCACCATGTTCACCTTGGGGTCACTCATTCGATTCAGGGGCTGCTTGGCAGTGATCAGAAATCATTTATGTCTAATGGAGGAGAGTAGAATAGGAGGAAGCAGGATCTCGATGGTCCCTGGGCTTTTCGTTCTCTTCATAATACGGAATAAACCATAAAACCACGACTGTTTCCTTTATTCTTCCTGCTGTAGTGTGCATGTCCGTGGAAGAGAATTGAGTGGTATAGGGAGTCTTTATGTATGAGTGAGTGTGCCAATAACAAAACTGCGTTTATCTTGTCCTTTTCATCTCGGTCATAGATCATTCAGGTGTGTTTATGGCGGTTACGGCAC
>CAAKHB010002338.1:143079-163933 GCA_901007665.1 Aeoliscus strigatus
ATCCTCTTGTAACAAAGCATTCTTTTAATGACTTGGGATTACGGGCCAACCTTTTGCAGCCTGTCTGTGGACTAGCCTGTAATCTGACCTCATTACATCCCCTGTGACAAGCTCATGGGTCAGCACAGAGTGACTACACCTTATCCTTCTGAAAAGCCAAGCTGCAAACATGGACACAAGTCCCCTCCTTCCCCAAGAGGACAGTCAGTCAAGCAAGCACCACTTCCATACCTGTTCACCAAAGCATAGGATCCCTTGATCCTGTTCCTTTCCTTTAACTTCCCCTCCATTACACCACCGCCAAGAAGAATGGTCGTTTGTCAGGACAGATGAAAAGACAGTTGTGTGGGTCCAGGCTTGGTGGTGTCACTGATAAATGTAGAGAGGAAATGTTGCACAGGCTCTTTTTTTTCTGACAGAGGTCAGTTTGAGGCATTTTGGCCAGCAAAGCAAACCTACCCCTAACAAAGTGTGGATTAGGCAGCAAATTTCAATGACAAACTGTTTCTGTTGACAAGCAACTCCAAAACAATCATTAATTTGTTGAATCTTCTTTCCCCCACTGCTCCAGCCCTATGTGATTCCAGTGTTCCCACATCACATTTTTCCCTCCTACCTCCATTTCTCTGCAGCTCTTCCATCTCATCTTTCCCCTCCCTTCATCCCAGCAGTGTTTGAGGGGCAGGTGTTGACAGCAAGCTGGCACATTATCAGGCCTACTATGCAGGATTGTGTGGTTGTGCGGTGTGCTTGAAAGGACAAGGGAGGCCAAAGCAGGTCCATTACATCACCCCCATCAAGACTGATTGCGCTCAGGATGGAGGTCCGTGCATGCTCAGGTCCGGCCCATATGCCTTTAATACAAGAACAGATGTGGAATACAGACATTGCTGTCTTCCCTCCCTCCACCCTACACACCGCCTCAAGGGAGCCAGGCCCTGGGCCATGCACACTGCACCAGTAGCAAGTCAGGTCGCAAACGGAGGCAAAGAGATGAATTAAGATGTTTTGGTGGCAATATTGATTTATATTTCAGGTGGCCTTTCTCCAGAGCTGTGCTTTCATGCATAAAGAAACAAAACAGGGAGCAAAAGATGACAAGGTGATGGCAGAAAAATAAACGATTTCCAGGTAATTCAAAAAGCACAAAGTGTATCGTCAAGCTTTTGGAGATTTGCCGTCTTTAACAGACACATCACATTGTTAGGTTGATTCAACATAAAGTCATCCTTTTCAATTTCAGTGTAAGATTCAAGGTCTAGGTCAAGTCAACAGTGACAATTCTCTTGTCAAGTGCTGATCCAAGACAAGCAAGTTTGCATTCTTTGAATTTCACGTCATAGGAAAAATTTTGCCTTTGCTGAAACAAGTCAACAAGCGTGGCTTGAATCTTTCAAGTGTCGGTTGCTCTAATGCACACCACTGACTTAAAGAAATGTGGAATGTGGGCATTACCCAGTCTGTGACAGTGAACAGATGGAGCACACTCCGATACCCGCGAAGTAACCAGTGGCAACTTGCCAGAGTCCTCTGCACCCAAATTCATATATGTTTTTATAGTTCAGAGTAATTGTGTATCACCAAGCTAATGTCATTTTCACCTTCCCTGTCCAGACAAAACTACTACTGAAGATGCACATAAAGGGGTAAGGGGTTGGTAACAAGAAAAAAAGCTGGAGAACATGGCTCTTTCAACAGAAGCATTTGCAGAAGTAAAGAGATAAAAGAGCAGGCAGAGGGATATGATGTCAGAGGGGCAATGGACAGGAAGCAGCAGGAGATGACTTGAATCTCCTCTGTAGCATCCTACTCCTGTGCCAGTGTAGCACACATACAGCCAATCAGGTCCTCAGGTCTCTGGCAGCTATTTCCTGGAGAGGGATTAACAACCCCTCCTATTGGGCGGGACAAGGCCTCCCAGTCTGAATTCATAAGCAACATGGCCTGCTAGATGTAGAAAGCAGGTTAATAGATACTCATCAGACATCTGCCGCTGGGTTGCCGTCCAATAATCTTCTCCCTGGAACTGCTGCCAGCAATTGATGACCACATTTTCCCCTAAATCCTTCAACTGCCATCCCCCTTACTCTCTTCTTCCTCTCTGTTCTTCCCAACCTATCTGGTAAGTACATAGTTGTACACAAATATTCCATTTCAGTAGTGAGGCTAGGTCAGGGGTAGATTGGCTAAAAAAAGAATGAAAAGGAAAAAAAGGGTGTTTTATGACCCTTTCACCACTCCCACAAATCACCCCTTACACTCCTGTGATGGCAGCATGCCTTTTCAATTTGGAGAGGACAGATTTTGGAACCCAGAGGTGGCTCAATATTGCTGTGCCTACTGTCACACAATAGCGAAGTATAATCCTCCTTTCTAAAGAAGGCGGCCTACATCCTTCTTCCTGCAACCCACTTCACCAGGGACATTCTCTGATGTTCTCTTCTCTGTATTTACCCGTTTATTTCCTTTATACACACTTTGTTTTCTTCTGTTCATTGTAGTTAGTAAAAAAGCTGCAGCAATGGTGATGTGTTTACGTTAGTCTGCTTATGCTTCCTATGGGCCCCACGGTGCAAAAAAAATCTGGTTAGACTATATTCATCATCCACAGTATTACACATCTGGGCGTAATAGTTCCTCTAATGGCTACATCCACAAAATCCAGCGAAAATCATGTGGCTCCTCTCTTATTGACTGTTTTCACAATCGGGTTCAGAGGGCAAGAAGAGAGTGGGGCTCCCTCTCGGCCTAGTTATTTATGACTTTTCTTCCCCAAAGTTATTTTTCTTTCTGTGATTGTGGAGTGGTGTGTTAACGCCGACGTGTTGGGAGATTACTCAGCTGGCCGTCAAGTGCACATGGTCAATTTGCCATGATGAGAGGCAGTGGATCACACAACCCCTGGGATCCTTCAGTGGATTGACTGGACACACACACACACACACACAGATTCAGAGGATGCCAATGTGGTAGTCATTTTAGCCGCCAAAATCAAATGGCGGTTCAATGGCTTCCACATTTCTTAAGATAACATTATGAGAGTGAAAAGAGATCGGAGGGCTGGGGCAATCAAACATGTTCTGTTTGGTGAAGTTACTATGGAAGGGTAAATAATGGGGTCATGGGATGAAAGGTGAAACGTGAGAGAACAGTTCCTGGGTTCAAGTTTAGGACAGCGGCACTTGTTTCTCACTTTTCCGCACGCACAACTCAATGCTGTCAAGAGCAGCATGTTGCAACAGTTCTATGGCCACTCCTCGCAGCAATTAGTACAATTAGACCTAACAACGTTGGGAATTACTAGAAAAACAGGAGGGGAGAGGTCAGTCATGAAAAGTGTAGCGTACCAAGCACGTTGGAGCAGTTAGGACAGCATCCTTAATGAAGTCTATGGATGGAGGATGTGAAAGTCAATATTTAAATATAAAGAATTGCTGTCTCTTACACCTCCAGTGCCATCCATTGGTCCACACCATTGAGTGACCTTGGAAATTTCCTGAAATCCCCTGATACATGAGAGGGGAGTGGTCAGTTTCTAACGAATTATTCATAACTCCTAATTCTTTTATTTGAACGGCCTGAATGTCGATGCCCGTCTTGAGGTCTCAGAGGGAATCTGGGACTTGTAGAACGGGCAAAGGGGCGTTTCCTTTGTTCACACTTGAGCTCTGCCCAGCCATGCTGAACCTCCCAGCCTTCATCTCCTCTCAGGGCCATCATCTGTTCCATCTTGGCAACAGAGTAATGATGTGGAGAACATTATGGTCACTATAGCTAATACCGGGCTAATGGAGTTCAGATAGAGGACCAGCCCACCTCTACCCATTAAGAGCAGTTATGACACAATTAAGAACTGGGAAGGCTGAACCTGGGGAAGTACTTGTGAAATCCAAGTATGTGTCTCATCTTTGAGACCGACATTTCATCTTTTTATGCTCTGACTTGCATATGGTTTTCTGGAGACATTCCTGGAACTAGCAAGAATAGGACATTTGAAAAAGTGATTCCATGATGCAGTTATTCGCACAGGTCTTTTTACCTCAGGCACTTGCGTGCACATACTTGCAAACAAACAAGTTTTCACTAATCTTTGTTACAGAGCCTGAGCCTTTAAAGGGAGACATTTTGTCACGATGGATCTCTGTCTAATCCTGGGTTGGAAGTTAAAATTCCAACAGCAAACAGTCAGCACTTCCCCACAGTAGACTGCTGCAGCAGAAACCCTGAGCCAAGAGATTTTGATGTTTCGGTGCCACCATTTTGAGGCTTCTGTTGCATCTGTGCTAAGTTTGGCCTCTGCCTCGGCCATGTGATTTTCTACACTCCTGACTCCAGATGCCAAGAACTGTCTGCCTCTGACTTCTGACATCAGCCATTTTTCAACACTGTGCATTGCAATGAATTCTCCTGAATCTCTCTCTCTCTTCTCTCAATCCCCTCTGTCTCAGACATTCTCTATTTTTTTTCCCTTTCATTTGTTTTTCCCTTGCAGATCTTCCTTTCAGCTGAAGCTGATTCAGACATGGAGGGTATCAGATGGGGGAAACCAACATTCTTTATACATTTCAGTGTTTGTAATGGTACTTAAGGTGCTACGCTACAGTAAAGAAAAGACCCTGTGTATGCACTGACTTTATTTACTTTAGTAGATATGTTGTTTAACAGGAACATTTCCAATCAGGTACACATGCCAGAGCTAGATGTCTATGTGGATACATGTGTTGGACATGATGAGGGTACTTCATATCCTGTCTTTGGGTGTGTTGGACAGGCCCGATGTGAATACAGGGTGCATCCCTCTGGGTGTCGAGAATGGGCGATGGGCGTTTCTCCACGTTCACACTTGATCTCTGCCCAGCCATGCTGAACCCTTTGGCCTTCCTCTCTTCTAAACACGTCGTCCTCTCTCACCTCCTCCTCTTTCCCCACAGCAAACTAATGGAGTGAGGAACGTTAAGGTCACAGTGGCCAGTGTCGGGGTAATGGGGATCAGAGAGATGCCCGGCCCATGTAGGCATTAAGTAAAATGGAAGACCGCTAAAAGTGTCTAAGCACCAGTGCTTTTACTGCCGTCTGAAATACTCACAATATATCATAGTATTTCAGTTCCTGCTCTTGTATTAGATGGAATGTTGCCAAGGTTTTGCTCAATTAATGGATCATGTAATAACGTCGTTCCGATGGTGTTTACCACCTTCCTTGCCATCTCCTAGCCATCTTTTGCTGCGTTTTGAATATCCTGTCTCAAAGAATTAGAGCCGGTATGTTTTCCTGGTCAGTAAGTACAGGAGGTCGACTATTATTCAAGACAGAGGTGTTAGCCATGCTGGGCTGACCTATATTGATCGCCTGTGTGAGGACACTGAGCAGGGGAGAAGGACTATTTGCTTTTAAGTTCAATGGTTCTCTACTGCTGTTAGTGTTGCAGCCACAGGAGCAATCAATATCTGGACAGGGACTCGCGTCACGAGACATGCTCCCCATTTAGAAACATAATAATGCTGTACTGATGCTGTTACCCCACAGCCAGACTTGTGTTTAATTTTTTTTCCTCCCCTCTACCTCCTCCCTTGTGTCCTGGTTGTCAAGTTCTCCCTTTGCACCACACAAGCTGCTTTCTTATTTTCTACTGTAGGCTGGGCTTTAGCATGGCGGGCTAGAATCAAATTGTAATTATAAATGATATACACGGCTGGCAGGGAGCGATAGAGGGGGAAAAAAAACAGTAGAATAAAAGAGGACAGTCTTTTGCTGCAAAGGTAGGTGTCACAATATAACTGATTATGTAAAAACACAGAAGAGAGTGTGTGTGTGTGTGTGTGTGTGTGTGTGTGTCTATGCACCCAATTTTTGCTCACGAAACAAAAATATATAATATAATATGCTCACTCCGTTTCTTGGCAGTGGTTCAAGTGCTGAGGGGAAAGAAAGAAAAGGGGTGTGATTGTTTCTAGTTCAAGGTGTGTAATGTACAGAGGCGTACATACATAACGGGGTATTGTCAGGGGGGTTAGTGTGAGGATATTAATGCTCGGGTTTGTCCGTATATTTGGTGCAGCGTTGCTCCCAGAAGGGAACGCGAAAAGTCGGCCGCTCTAACTACTGTAAACCCAGCGCTCCTCTCACCCCAAGGCTCCAGACAAGAGGTCACTCTATTTAGTGCAGGAGGCGAAACTCCTTTACGCCATGATGTACCACGTGCATGCCTTCCCCTCACCCTCACCCAGTCCTTCCACCCCCTCCGTTGGTAAACAAATGCCCTGCATTGCCTCATTGTGCAGAGTATTCACCCTCTTTTTAAACCCGCTCAGTGTCTCTGCTCATCTCTCTGTGTAATCCCTCTCTACCCATATGCATATGTATAGCTACTCTATGGCTGTGCATACATTTTCATCAGACCGCCAACCACCCTCCCTACCCCCACCGCCCCTCCTCTACCAACACTCCTACCTCTGCCAACAGTCCTCCCCATGAATCTATTTATGTTTGAATGCGTTTTTTAAGTGGCATTTGAACTCAACTCATCGATTTCTTCATGGAGAGGGGCTGCGGAGGCAGTTCCTTAACCGGGCAAAAATCAAACATCTAAATATTTGACATAGAGGTCACTGACCTTGTGCCACACAAGGAGAACCACTGAGATGCAAGCTGAAAAGCGTCTTCCAGTTGTAAGAGTTGGAGGAACATCTTGTTGGTAGAGGAGTACTGCAGTGCTGAATGAAGGTTGCATTTTACTTAGCATCCACAAGAGGGTGCTGCTGTACAATCCATTTCAGAGCTCCACAAGAAGGAAAAAAATGAAAACACCACATGTACATATTTTTTTCATTTTCACATTTAAACAACCTCCACACTCACGCTTTCAATAGAAGTTATGTACTTATGCTTAAGTTGCCGTCCTGAAAGTTAAATTGATTGTCCTTGCAAGTGCCTCTATTGTGCTTGTGTGACAGTAATTACACGCTAAGCCGTCAGTGACATCAAGCAAAATTGACTTGCACTGTCAATCATTCCTTTTTTTTTCTGACCAAAAATGTGTCACAGAGATAAATCTGAATGAAGTGGGGTCCTGACCGATACAAGGAAGAAATGTAAAATAATGAATGTAAGTGAATGCCGATTAGGATTATAATTCCTGACTGATTGGGGAACGTCTCGACCATAACCTGCCAGTGTTTCTCACTCGACTTAGAACTCCGTCCATCATTTCTCTGTCTTTTTTGTGTGTCTTTTCTCTTTCCTTTCTCCTAATTATTTCAAACATTATTTCAGACCTGCTGTCACAAGTCACATACTGGAGAGTTTCTGCCTAAACTGCAGCATTAGGATATACAGATGACAGCATTTGCACTACAATCCCCTACCATTATGCCCACCATGACAACAGCCCCGGGGCACGCGGAGGGGCTCATGTAGCATCTCCTCACAATCCTTCATGCTGAAATGAATGATGCAAGTAGTGAGTGTAAAATGTGTTCCATGTGCTTAGCAACGCATGATTTTATTGGGCCACAGGGCACACACGTTCAAGAAAATGACTCCTAGGTTTGAGAATTGACCGAAAACAATGTATAAAATATAAGAAAAACATGTCAGGATGTATTCACAGTCGCTTCACATACAGTTGTTTAGTTATTTTAATTGTGGTAATTACAGATCTCTTTATATTACGTTTCTCCCCAATTAACAAGCTGTGTCTCCACCTCCCTGCCTCACTGTCTCTTTTCTTACACTACAGTCGTACGCTGCCGTGGTGTGTCTGTTGTCATGGTGTTCAGAGCCCATGCCAGATGTCATAGTTAACTTTGAGCGAGGAAGAGAGAGACACACACAGAGAGAGGGAATCATGCTAGAGGCTATTTTGTTGTCAGTGATTTAGATGAAACACAGAGATGTTAAAATGTTAGACTTGCCCCACAAAGCTTCCCTTTTTCCTGCTTTTTTAAATTTATTTATTTTTTTCTGAGATAGTAAATTTACCTTGAGGGAACACAGCTTTTTTTTTACTCTGATGAATGCGAGAAGAATATTTGAAATCAGCATGAACAAGTAGTTATCAGAGGAGAACAGAGTGGCTATGATAAAACAGCATTTTTTTTTTTCTTTTAATGTCATCTGAATAGAAAAAAGAAAGAAAGGAGAAAGAATGTTGGATGAGAAATTGAGAAATGAAAGAAATATACCATTTGGTCACCGGTTGAAAACCAAACTTTGTGAACTGTGCAACTCACGCTGGAATTAATAATTTCATGCAGCAGTTTTGTAACTACGTACAATAGCCACCAATCTGGGTTGCTTGCTTTTAATGCTAACTTGGTTTTACGAATATAATGTACTTAAAATGCAAGAGAACTTGAGAAGCTACAGAAACATCCAGTATTCATATATTTGTATGGACTGAAGATGGAAACTATGACTCTTTGAAAATAACAGAAAAATGACTTGAACTACAGTTTATAATAA
This sequence comes from Aeoliscus strigatus, assembly GCA_901007665.1. Lineage (NCBI taxonomy): Eukaryota > Metazoa > Chordata > Actinopteri > Syngnathiformes > Centriscidae > Aeoliscus > Aeoliscus strigatus. The sequence goes on from CAAKHB010002338.1 coordinate 151,543, forward strand.
TTCCATTTACTATGTTCATAGTGTTCTGAATATGGCGAGTCAGTCCTGTAATGGGGGAAGCTGCTGCGAATGAATTTGACTGTAAAATTTTATATTTCAGCAATAATTCATCGACTAATTTTTAACGGTTTAATTTATGGAAAAGCAATTTTCACTCGCAGCATCGCAGTAAACATTGTTAATCAAAATACATTATTATAATGAAGCTGTTTTAAAATGTTTATTAAAGGAAATAAAAAGGGGGGTTGTTTTGTGCATCTTTCCATTGTGGTAACAAATAGTTGAACTGAATGTTTTCGTTGCCAGCACTGATGAGGGGTGAGTGCCGGGGCAGGAAGAGTAGTCGGTCCATAAATGTAACCACAGGTTTCACCTTGAATGATGCACACTGTACAATATTACAAATGTGGTCTGATACAAAAGCACCCTCTCGCCTCACACGGTGCTGGAGACGGCGGCCAATTAAATCCACCGATGTAAGTGGACGCACCAGTTTGCTGTTAGTGTTTTTCCTCCACATTGAATTTATGATGCTGAATTGTTTTGTGAGCAGCGGTGAGTCATCATCTTCTCCTTGGCACCCTACAGCCGAGCTCTGTAATGGTGTTACAGCAGTGTTGCTGTACATTAGATTCTAAATTTGCCCAAATAAAATGGAATAAAGAGCATGAGACCTGCTGGGATGCGGCTTTGGCTTTGTTTCTGCTTCTTATGGCACCTTTTCTTTTCTTTTTGTGGTAATTCGGTGATACACTTGAGACTGAAGTCACAAAATGACGTGTTGACGTGTCCCGCCTCTCTCTCTCTCTCTCTCTCTCTCTCTCTCCCTCTCTCTCTCCTCTGCCTGGATGAGGAATTACCCTCCGCCACCACCTTGAGTGCCATTTGCTAATGAAGGCCAAAGTGTTAGATGATAAATATAGTTGAAGAGAAATGGCACATGTAAGTGATCTCATTTAGGAGCATTACATTTGAATTTATTGGGGTACTTAGAGGGGACAGAGGGGCCGTGACTCTGAGGTAGAGGAGAAGGGTGCAGATGACTGACTTATAATAGACAGAGGGGTTGGGCAACCTGGCGACCAATGACACTGACTACAATCGAAGAGGAATGCTTGTATGGATGCAGCATCGTGAATATACCTGCTGGCTGTACACACAATATGTTGTGTGCGTCTGTGCATATGTTTGGCTTTTTGAAATTAGTAACAGAGGTCGAGGAGATAAACAGTCTGAATTAATCCCCCTTGTAATGCCTCGTTTCATCCTCCCCACGCTAATATCGGCCCCATTGTTGCAGGGTTGTACTGTCAGCCTTTGAGTGATTACATTCCTGTTAATAGGCAGTCCCACGTCATGAACGTATGAAACAAGGCTTTAAACTACAACGCCACCTTTTTCAAAATCATATATTATACACAGAAAAAAAGAAACGTTACCATCATAAAACACTGTTTGGGTGTAAAGCCACTAGAACATGAGCTTACCGATAGGACGAACATGTTTATTAAACAGGCAGTGATTTGTGCGGGGACACTTTTCACTTGATGTGAGTCTCTTTTGTCTGTATATAATCCTGGCATCAGAGAAAAAGCTTTGCAGGAGTGAGTTGCCTGCCTGCATGGTTCATGGTTAATTTATGTTTGGTTTTGTTATATTAACTACACCCTTATAATGCAGTCAACGATTGAAGAGTCCTACAGTATCTATAAACGTTGGCAGAGTGAGACGAGTAATAGACCTGCAATACCTCCAACTGGGTGACACCATTTGGATTGCAGAAGACAAACATTCAATCCATTTCTTGGCCTAGATGCATTTACTAAATACAGTGCCTGGTTGGTAAGCGGGATGTTGACAGAAAATCAAAAGCAATGTAGCCGCAGCATACGATAATGGAGACTTAGCTCTACTTTACACTCCTCTTATAAAGATCGACAATTTGAAAACAATCAATCTCTTCACATGGGCTTATTTTCTCCTATAATAAGTGTAATGCCTTTTCATCATCCCCACATGGTGCTCATGCGTCCACACTGTAAATACACACATTTTCAGACGCAACTGTGAATGGAAAAGAACACAGCCAGTTATTTTTTTTTGTGTACGTTTGATACTCCCACTCTCCTCTTGTTGCCTTCTTTTACCCCCGAGTTGAGTTGATTTTGATATTCTTGTGTGTTGAGTGTCCAATATGTTCTCGTAGTGTTTCAGCAGGCCCCGTTGAAAAAGTCCTCAAAAGTTCACGGCAGGTTCACAGGCTCACAGCGTATCCCGCGGTGCATCCCGATGGTCATAGCTTCCATCTGTGCTGAAAAGCTGGTGAAGTGAGATGAGTTTAAGGATAGTGGATGTGTATTTGTATATAATACCTGTATATGTGCACATATATGCTGATATATAAGTATAGTATAAAAAAATATATTATCAATATTATCAATCAGATAAATCAATACCTGTAACCTGTTGTTGGTGTGGAAAATCAGCGTTTTGTGGACAAAAAAAGATACGAGTCGATTGTCATTGACGTTTGTTTTCAAGCAGTTTCCTGTCTTGGTGAAGGCTGTGCCCATGGCGAAGCCTCTATTAGGTACGTTGCTTCTCACAAATGATCGTCTAACCGTCTTTTCCGTACCCTGACGCCTCGCCTGTTATTACTGCCATTGTCTCTCTTTCTGTTGCAAACATGTGTGAGGCTGGGCCCTTTAATATGCAGAGAGCTTTTCCGAGGCTTTCCTACGGGCACAGTGGTCTGTGTTTACTCCTCAGTCAGAATGCCTCCTTTTCCACAAGTTTGACATGCCTTTTTGTTGCCATGGTAAGCCCTCCCTTCAAATATATATTTTTGCTTTTGGCCTGAATGTTTTTTTATCTCTGTGGTTTAGAGCCTGTTGCCCCCAGGGCCAGATTTAAATGTGTGTGGGTCTTCAAGGATTTTTCTGCAGAAAAGCCGTTTGGATCGCAGCCTCGCCGCCATACAAGTGCGACCGAATTGTGTCATTTCAGGGTTTTGAGCCGTCGTTGGAACCAAAGGAAAGTCCAAAAGAGAAGCAAAAAACACAAGACAAAAGCTGATGAAAATGGACCAGATTGGATTATGTCAGACTTGGCATGTGTCTGGTTATGAGGGAAGTCTTCGTTCTGTCTTATCACACTCTGCCTTACAGCTAAATGAATAAAAAAAAAAAAAAAGGCAAAGCACAGTGAGGCTCCTTGAAAAACAACAGCCAGATCGTAACTGTAAATACTGCCTTAAAGTGGTGTGGGCTCTGCACCATTTTTGGTCACAAAACAGGAAGTGAGAGGAGGGAAGAAACATACTGGTGCGATTGCACCAATGTTGGGGACATTTTTTGAGGTAGGTTTGGATGGGAAATTATTTAACCCCATTTTTAAATTTTTTTTGGATCCTATTATAGTACTTCCACAGTATGCTCACAATTCTCAAGTTCTATGTTTGAAACAGTCAAACAGAAAGTCCACTAAATGCGTCCAGTATCAGGGATTGCAAGATGTGAATGATAATAAAAGTGATAACAAGCGTTATATAACGGATAGCATTCAAAGTGTATTATAACAAAACCAATCACAGGATGCAACAACAGAATATATGATATTCATTTATTTACCAGTTCATAGTCATGTAGTGTGTCTAACTTTGGTCTCATGTCAACATTGATCTAATTGGATTTTTAAAAGAGAACCTATCTTCATATCGTCAAGAGATCCTGTTGCACACTGAAACGTCACTGCAAATGCACATAAGCTGAGAAAAAAAATAATGTGGCACGTCTGACAGGGAGTTTTTCCTCCTTCAGATGCAGGGGAGGCTTTCTGATTCCAGGGTTTAATATTGACAGCCTTTGAAACCTTTATGAATAACAGGTGTTGGTTTTATGTGGATCATATTATTTGTCTGAACAGCTTTAAAGCTATAAATTAACAGGGTGAAGTAAGGATTGATTGCGTACGGTGTGACATATTGTTGAGTGAGGGACTGAAAAGGACTTTTTTTTTCTCGCTCGGGCTGGCTGTCTGAGTGGCTTCTGTATCATCGCAGAGCTCTTTAAGGATGTGACACGTCCCCAAGCCCTTGTTTAGCACCTCTCTCTGTGTGCTCAGGGTGTGAACTGATACCTCGTGTCAGCTAGCGTCAGGGACCGAATGGCGAGCTAGAGATAGCTCTGTAAGCAAAAAGGCCTTGAGGATTAGCCCTGAGAGTGGAAGATGCAAACTCTGTAGGAAAAAGTCAAAATGGGAGGAAATACGGGAGGCTATAGGATCCAGACTCCTGTGGCCAACATCTGCACACCAACAAGCTCAGTGATCACTGCACTCACCCCTGTTGTCGACACCTTGAACAAAAATAAATATACCAAAATACACCAAATACACCATGCACCAATCAGCTCCTTTCCATCCAATAGCCTCCATTCATTTGATCTATTCTAATAAATTAATTGATCGTCCAAACATGTCTTAGTTAAAAATCACTGGACACCTAATTACAGAGTCATGACCTCTGAGCTCTGTTTGTTTTGTTTTTGTTCCTCATTTCCTTTTTTATTTCAATAGTAAAACCAAAAACAACCCTCCATCCCTGGGTGGGTTCCAACCCCTGACCTTTGGGTTAACGGACAGACCCACTAACCACTGGGCCACAGAGACACAGATGTCTGAAAATGTCCCTATCTGACAATGAGGAAGAATCCTTCAACAGATTCCTGGATCCAGATGGTTCCAGAACACGACCAACATTTAATCATCTGGTCCTGGTACATCAGCAGCATTTCCTGTAAATTTCATTTTAACATTTCATTAAATTCTGCTCATAACATTTTGAATTATTTTGTAATCAGACAAAGAGTCAAACAGGCATACACATGCCAGCAAAAACAGAACCTCCTTGGTGGAGGTAATTAAAACTACACAATACAAGAGAGTCTTGATTTTGTTGTTGGCAAAGAGTGTGGATTGGGCGTGAAAATTTCACGTGACGTGGAGAATCGAAACAGGAGGACTAATGAAACATATCTGCATCTTCCATTCAACACATCCAGTATGTGGAATGTAACCGGTTGTGCAGAATATCCCTAATATTTCCCGAACTCAAAAGCATTCCAGATCAAGGGCCAAACATACATTGGTGTCTATTTGGACAAGAGAAGAAAAAAATGTTGCCACAGTTCATCAACTTAAGTTGGTTAACTCGGACACTGGGAGAGGAAGCCTTGGTAATTTAGATGGTGTTTTAAATGCCGTTGGCCGGGCCACATGTAAATGTTTAAAAGTGAAGTGAAGGAGGGAGGCAGTTAGAACTGAAGTTATGTCCTCCAAGGGAACTTCACAAAGATCCTCTCTCAGATTTATAGCCACTTACCTTGGAGCCTGAGTCGATATTCATAAACATGGCTTCAAACAAAGCCCCCCCATCAACTATCCCTGCTTGTAAATAAATACAGATATGCCTCTTGTACAGACAGCAGCAATCTAAAATATTACTACCAGCATAATTTTACCGCGTACATTGATATTTTATGGCACATTGTATTTTATCACATTGAATCTTAAACTTTCATGGTCGGCCGCAAGGATTTTATTCCTGAGGAGTGTGTATTATTATTAGACAAGATGGAGGGATAGATAGCTGTTGTACCGGTCACCGTTTCATAGGCAGTACTGTCATGAAGTCAATAGTACTAAAAGTCCTGACAGGACATTACATCTTACTGTTTTGTTGAGGTTGTTTCCAACACATGAGCCAAAGGTGTAAGCTTGGTGTCGGCTTTGGCAGGGACACTGCGCAGCATTATGCTAATGCTAACGTTAGCATTTTCTGGGTGCATGCAGCCGAGATATTTTAGCATCATCGTTGTCATGTTATGCTAACTATGCTATGCATAATGAACTGAAGTTTCAGCTGGAGAAGATCCAGTTGGTTCAGTTTCGGGCTGTCTGCTCTTCGCTGTTTGTTTTATTCTTCTCTGGTTTGTAATTCAAACCACCTGTGCCACGTTTTGTCGGTGTGAGCTAGCTGTCATTTTTTTTCTTCTCATTCTTTATTCAAAATGGCCAGCAAATATAAACACAAATACAAACATGCTGGTGCAATCTTGAACACAATACAGAGATATTACAAATCATTTACAATCAAATGTAAAAAGAACGACATATGCAGCAGAAAAAAAAAGGGAAAAGCTAAAGACCAATAAAAAAAAGAGGTGTGAGTGTATGCCAGACAGTTTACGTAAACACTTTGTAAGTAGAGCATATATAAAAACCTTTGATAGCTTTATTGTTCTGTGAGGGGAAGATCGTTGATATATACTGTTCCATTGTGTTTTTCAAACAGAAACGTTTTTTTGTTTGTGAATTTACACTTGTGAAGAAGTTTAATAAGAAAGTAAGCAGTCTTCTCCAAATAAACCAAATAAAACTTTTCTTTAAAAAAAACATTGAAAATAATAGCAATACTACAGATGCCTAATACTACAAATGAGTTTGCATCATGAAAATAAAAATCTTTATTTCATATTGACATAAAACAACATATAGACAGGGAAAATTCTGTCTTTCCCAAACTTTGACTGTTACTTGTCCCTATGCAAAGCCACGCCCTGACCTAAGTATGCAGGTATTTCAGAACTGTTGAGCACCTATCTTGAACTAAACTGAAATGTCCTGCAGCTTTGCATTCAATGTGTAATTAGTTTTTACATCAGCAGCATTTAGTCTGGATGATCAGATCTTGTAGGCAGGTAATAACCTGTTAAATCTGGTTTGAAGTCCTCAGTTTGTTTTTGTTTCTACATATAGGAACCCAACCTGCGCTGTGCGTGCCTCATTATGACGAGAATAAACTCCAACATCTGCATGTGTGTGTTTGCATCTGTGCTTGTGTATATGCCTGCGCTTGTGATTTAAGTGGTCCTAGTGTCAAAACAAGTCTAATGAGCTGTCGCAATAATTATCAGCTGCTTTGCTCTCACTTAAGCTAATTGAGGCTTTTTATTACAGTTAATACCTCTGCCTATGGTCCCTGTTTTAATGTTACCAAAATGTCTGGCCTGCAGAAATAGGCGCGATAATAATTTAGATTTTTAATTTGTACATGTCAGTGTTTTAATATCTTCCTATCAACCATGCTTATGAGCTCTGACAACCTTCCCCAGATGGGGGTCATTGATCACTTCCTGTTTTGTGCCCCCCCGCCCCACCCCCAATGTAAACAGCTACTATTTGCAAGCGTATCAAAGGGTGAAAAAGGGGGAAGCAATACTTTACTTAAACACCGTCACACCCGATCGGGAAGTTTTCTTTCTTTCTTTGCCGCACAAGGACTCCTCATCTGCTGTAAAAGATATTAAAGACGTCACACCTCTCTTTTTCACTTCTCTCTGCATTGTTCTTCCACTGTTATCCGTCATGTTTCTTCCTCGGGCTTCCTGATATTCCTGTCTCATCCAGGTGAGACAGAGTTGATCCCCGGGCCCTTTGCTCTTGTCAGGAATCTCCCGGGCTACTGGGAGGGGTGGGGGTCTCCTGGGGGCTCTGTTTCACACACCAAATTGATGTCTCGGACTGGAAATGACACTTTCAGCAGGATTTGCCATTCTAAACCACCTCAAACCCATGTGATCTCACCCGCTCGCTCTCGGAGGGATTGCCTTGAAATGCACCGTAGCTTCAAAAGCCAATGAGCATAGCGTGCACAAATGAAACCCTGATACACATCCTACCAAGAAAGAAAGAAGAGATAACATAAAACGCTGCCTATGTAGAATAGCATTTTGTGCTGTGAACAAAGTCCGAAAGACCCATGAATAAATCGGCACAGCCAGAGAGCGAACGCAGCGGAACAAAAGAAATCAATAGCACATGAATTTTCATGTGCTTGCGCGTGGATTGTGTTAACTAACTTAATATCTCGTCAGTCCATCCATGAGCACAGACACGTGGTTTGATGATGCCATTGAGATGGTGTTGAAAGGAGGAGCACTGTGACCACGCTGCTGTCCTGAAGGACTAGTTATGATATAATCTGACACTGAAGTACAGGGAAAGTAGATGCTAGACCGGCATAATGGATAAGGGTACGGGTGTGAAAGGAGCACCTTAAGGCCCCACATTCAACTCTCCCAATCGCTCCTGCACACGCTCTTGAGCTGTGAAGGCCCTCTTTCTTTGCCCCGTTAGCTTGGGAGCACTGTAATGGGCTCTAATTTATAGGGAGGTGTTGGGGTCTTTCTATATGGGCTGAAGGGATGAGAGCGGGAGAGAGAGGATTGCATGTGGTGGAGTGGAGGAGGAGGAGGAGGAGGAGGAGGGGACGAGTCTGCGGTGCGGTCTCGGCCCCTGTACGTAATGAGTCATTAATTTCCTAGTGGTTTTGTGGCAGTTGGCTCATTACTGGTCTGTAGAGGAACGGGAACAAAGCTCTGGGTAGGTAGGAGGTGAGCTTAAATAGTTGGGGCTCCACACGTCCCAACAAAAGGAGGCAGAGAACATTGAATGGCACTTGGAACACATGCAGCAAAAAGTGCCAGATGCAAATTGCAGGAGAGCAGGTCTTCCTTCAAGCGCTTCTGCTTTTCTGTTTTGTCAGAATGCCGCCCGAGAGTCTAATTAGTTACTGAGGTGTTTCACTTCTGATAGGGCCGTGTCTCGTTATTGTCACAAAGAAGATCTGTTGAAATGGAAGGAGTCACGTACGCCTCCTCCCAACTCATGGATAGTTCAGTTCATTTGATTATTTATCAAACCTCGATAGAAGCCAAAGGATATTTCAGTGCTTTGGAATGATGTTGTACATAACATAATAACATGTGACAGAACAGGAGGATTTCCCTCAGGTAATGTTTTCAGCAGTCTTACAGGTACAGTGCCGCTCAATCCTGATCAAAAGAGAACGATTCTGTGCTGTGCTTCCACACAATTAGCATGTTAATTATCTCATATCTGCCACCATTGTGTGTGTGTGTGTGTGACTTTGGTCTTCAATTTAAAACAAATTATTGGTTAGATACACACACTTATAGTCTCATACAACTGTACAACATCAGGCGTTCTTATGTTTGATGTCATGCCACAGCTGATCATAATACACATTATGAAAATCATTTTTGGTTTTCTCAAACACACTGCCATGTAATGCACTTGTACACGAACACAAAAGATATTTCTCCAGAAGAATTTGGTGTCCCACTCAGCTTGAAAATGTCTATTATCTGTAATTACACTGTCAACTGAAGGTACTGTCATTGGATTGTCAGTTTATTTATCACTGGTTTTACTCCTGGTTATTTAGTTAGGGGGGTAAGTCATTGTTGGTTTCTAGATAAGACTTTTGTTATTTAGGCCTTGGTCCTCCCTGAGGTTACACTCGATTCTGATTATGTCATTCAAATCTGTTATCAAAGTTAATTAATGTAAATAAATTCCTTTTTTGTAACATTTAAGCCGATTCCTTATTGTGGCTACTTGGGATTTGGAGACGATGGGGACCCTTCATGTCATGTCTCAGGTGCCTCTTGTCTGGGCATAACAATACGCACTCATTGTTCAAGTGATCCCCAGCTTTCACCGCGTAGACTTTATATGTGTTAGATAGTTCTGGCTACTACTACCACTATTACTACTACCACTACTACTACTACTCATGGGAGTAATGCATCAGTTTACCTTGGGTATGGCTGTGCTGCCGTGTGTATGACTCGAAAGGCTGTAGTTAATACTCCAGGCCTGTGGGTGGTGCTGAAATTCATCAAAAACGGAAAAGAAGAGACGATGGAGCAGCACTTCCTTGTCTGCTGAACAAATAGAACCATCAAAAATGTGATTTTTTTTTTTATTACTGATCCGCTCACTTTCAGTCACTATTGCTTGACAGAAACGAAGAAAAACACTGGGAACGAGAAAAAAATTTAACACAGCAGCAAGATCCGCAGACAGATGCAGAAGTAGAAACATTCATGGCTTTAAACCAAACAGACTCACAATCTGCTGCTGCACAAATGCAGCATGGATGTTGTTGTTATGAAACATCGAAGGTCAGAGGTCGGTGGGTGGGACGAGGACACCTCGATACAGATGTGGATTCACCCTCCAGACACAAAGCCGAGGGCGGGTTAGTATTCTGATTTTTTCACCCTGACACCAGGTTTGAAGAGTGTACAAATCCATTTGGATTGCGTGTGCATTGGTGTGCGTTTAGGCACCAAAGCAGCTACGTCTGGATGAATGAATTAGTGGCGAGTCTTTGCTGTGTTGCCATTAGCAAAATAAAATCTGCACTGGCTATCTGCAAAACACTTTTTGAAACATCTGTATCAGCCCAATTGATGCATCCCTCGGCATGGGCTGTCACAGTGATTCAAAGTTCACCTATTTTATGAAATTTTATGTAGCCATCGGAGCCCTGAAGCCCTCAATCGACACATCACATTGGCAAGAGACAAGGAAGGAGAGAAGGAAAGGGAAAGAGAATATGGCCGTGGCTCCTGATCCATAGCAGTCATTGCCTGTTACATACATTTCAGAATTCATTCAGGCTATGAAGATAATCGAGGTAGTCGACAGTTTCCCCTGCAGCCCAATGGATTTATGATAGCACTGTCAAGAAAATGAGGCGAAATGACACAGTAGCTGACTTTAGCTGCAAATAATGTGATAGGCCGTACAGTGGTGCAGCAGCAGCTGCTGTCATTGCAGGTAATAGGCTATAAAGAAGCCTGATAGCAATACCTGTCATTTCTTAATGGCTGACTTCACTGAAGAGCTTTTGTGGCCTTTAACATGAAGATAATAGAAGATACAACAAATTTTACAGCTTTTGCGTTGCATCCGTAATTTATCACTTGCGGACCCATGCAGCTGCAACACAACAAGGACATCATGCTCCTGGAAAGGGGCTGGAGAGAGCATGCATGAGATGCTGCAGGGCGTGGAGGCCCGAGCCGCACATTGGTATTAATAGTGGATCTGCACAGGGCACAGAACAGCTGCTGTCGCTTGACTTTTTAATATACCCTGGTGGAGCCATTTGTGCGCTACACAACTTGATAAATAATGAAGATTTAGTGTTATTTGACCTGATTGGAATTTGGAGATGTTAAAATAGTCCCATGTTTTGATTGTATGACTGCAGCTCTCCTACTGTATGACACTTGTGCGTGTGTGCTTTTTGGTTCGTGCAGCTATGGAAGATGGAGAGAACAGCGTTTTTTTGTTTTTTTGTTTGTACAGTATTTTTGTTTTGTAATGTTCAGAAAACTCCCAGTAAGCTCTTCAGAAGGAAGATTTCTGAAGCATGCGTGTTTGGATGCAACGACTCAGAGGGTCTTTCAGTAGTTAGACACAGCCGCACTAACATGCTTGTCATATCCCTCCAGGTGTTACAATGAGATGTTTGGAATATGCTGGTTTACCTGCTCACATGCGACCGCTGACATGTGACACCCAGGTGATGGGAGCTGGTTCCAGTGGAGCGGTGGCTGCTTCCTGGAAGAAATGATGTGACAAAGTACATCGGGGAAGTGAAGCTGAGTGACTGAGGATGCTGCTAACAGGTTAGTTAACTCTCTGAGGAAATGCTCTGATTTTATCTAAATCCAGTTAACGAACAAAGATCACTATACCCATAGGTTTCATAACATACACTCAGACTAAGTGAGCTCAGATCTGCTGATGCTCATTTTCTCTTAGAGTCATGTAGAAAGAGATTATTTGCCCCAAAAATAACAGAAAAATTTAAATTTTGCGAAAACAGTTATGTGAACAAATTGTTTTAGCGTTTGAAATTGATTTACCCACATCTGAGCTTCACAAAAGTAGTGGAGTATACAGTATGAATGAAATAATACTTGCAGCAAACATGCCTAAAAGGGAACTGTCATATGAACATAACTGTTTTTGATCATTCTATGATCAAATCCAGCTGAGTGATGTTTACTTCATGAGATCTGTTATAATCTCCTCATCAATAAACTATAATGTTTAAATTCATTTCATTTTTCTCCATATTTTCTCTGGGATGAATGATGTGAAAGGGAACTAAATGTCTCTGACAGTGATTCTAGAATGCTCATTGAATAGTTTTGGAATAAAATCCACCGATAGCATACAGTGAGAGTGGAATACCATGAATTCTACACACTTTTGTAATGGCCCTCAAACTTCTGGTCTGCAGGGACCAATCAGAGGACGGCCCTCTGTCTGTACGGACCAATCAGAGGATGGCCCTCTGTCTGTAGGGACAAATCAGAGGACGGCCCTCTGTCTGTAGGGACAAATCAGAGGACGGCCCTCTGTCTGTAGGGACCAATCAGAGGACGGCCCACTGTCTGTAGGGACCAATCCGAGGCACTGTGACGTCATATGTTTAGTACCAGCT
>CAAKHB010002338.1:163953-184926 GCA_901007665.1 Aeoliscus strigatus
CCCTCTGTCTGTACGGACCAATCAGAGGATGGCCCTCTGTCTGTAGGGACAAATCAGAGGACGGCCCTCTGTCTGTAGGGACAAATCAGAGGACGGCCCTCTGTCTGTAGGGACCAAACGGAGGACGGCCCTCTGTCTGTAGGGACCAAACGGAGGACGGCCCTCTGTCTGTAGGGACCAAACGGAGGACGGCCCTCTGTCTGTAGGGACCAATCAGAGGACGACCCTCTGTCTGTAGGGACCAATCAGAGGACGGCCCTCTGTCTGTAGGGACCAATCAGAGGACGGCCCTCTGTCTGTACGGACCAATCAGAGGACGGCCCACTGTCTGTAGGGACCAATCCGAGGCACTGTGACGTCATATGTTTAGTACCAGCTCAGCTCACTTGGAACCTCAGAGGTGGTACTAAAAAAAGTCAGGTACCAGGTTCTGTTGCCAGTGGAAACGCAAAAAGGCTGAGTAGAATCGAGTTGGAAGTGTGTAGTGGAAAAGCTCCATTACTGTGGTATGGCTGCAACAAAGGCCCCATCATGGAGTCAGAGCGCCGTCATTTGTTAGTTTTAGCTCTGTCTCCAAGACTTGGCTTTAATTCGGAAGGGAGGACATTAATCCTTTTTATACAACACTTTGTAGAATCGTTTTCCTGTGTTACTAATGCTGTCTATTATTAACCCCATTAAAAGTGTAATACAATTTAAGTAGAGTGCTAAAAGTGGATCATTTGTTGCTCCGTCCTGTTAGAATTAATTCTCAATTTATGATCTAAATGATTAAAGTATAAGGGTAACGGTACTAAATGAGACTCTTAAATGACCGGGCATACATTTATACATATTAATGCAAACATTTACGAGCATATATTCACGCAGACATGTCCAAGTGTGCGGACACACACTCGCACAAATCTGCTGTATTGCATGTGCTCTTCAAATCCTCTGATGTCCCCAGTTTGATCCCTAGTTCCATTCTGTCATGAGGGAACAGAAATATCCATCTCCAATCAGGCACTAATGAATAGCCTGATGAGTGTTGGGCAGAGCTGAATTACCAGTTAGAGCCTGTGTGTGTGTGTGTGTGTGTGGGGGGGGGGGATTGGTGGTGGGTAGTATGAGGGTCAGTAGAACGGGACACATGTACAAGTAGGAATTAATTCTCTCTGAGTTTAAAAAAGCAATTGGCTAATTCCGTCATGAGCCTCATGGAATCGCCTTTCTGCCTGTGAGTTTCATTTATTGGGGTCAAACTGCAGAGGGACGCACCACGGATAAAGGTTGGGGAGAGTGATCCAGGGTGATATTTGAAAATTGGGAAGAAAGGGTTAAATGAGTTTCAGAAAGAGACTGAGTCAGTTGTATGAGAGACAGCTTGCCTGGGCCAGAGCATATTGAGGGCAGCAGGTGGAAGAGTGGCACAGTTAATTAAAATGCCTGTCTTAATGTCTCAGCCCGTCACTCCACACACACACACACACACACACACACACACACACACACACACACCCAGAAAGAGATGTGTGAGATGCCAGGCCTGAGTTGGGATGCGCCCAATCAGCCATCTCGACAGCGAACCAAGCATCCAGCCAACCCCAGACCACATGTCAGACAAGCCCCGACACCGTGGCCTTCACCCCCGTCATAATCTCTGCAACACACACACAAACCCCATGTAGTGGCTATTTGTCGTAAACAAAAAAACTGTGCTCAAAGTATTAAATATAAAACGAGGTGACACAACGTGTGTCAGTTGGCACTGTTGCCTCAATGCAAGAAAGTCCCGATCCCCGCCTACAAAATAAAAGCATGACTAAGAACTCAAATGAACCCAAATAATACTAAATATTTTAAGCAAACAAACTAACAAACAAACAAAAAAACTAAATAATTGAGAAAAATAACAAATCGCTCCGACACCCGACATCCCACTTCCCTTTCTGCTCATTCACGTTCTTCAGACACCCATACAAACCTCAGCTCTCTCTAATCGGATTCAGACCTCCTCTCAAAACAGCTAAAAAAAGAACAAAAACACACTTCTGATGTTAGTGTTTTGCTGCTCAGAAGCATCTGTAACATGCCTGCAGACTTCCAGCCTCGCAGCATAATCTGTCGCTTTTAATAATTCATAGAAAGCACCGTCTGTGCACAATGTAATGGGGATGTTGTGATATTTCTATCGTGGCCTGTCTGAAGTAGCGAGCAAATCAAAGATCTGATAAGAAATCACTTCAGAGTCACGGGTTGTCATCACTGTCCCAGGGATGGAAACCAACAAATCATGGAGGAGATTCTCCGCTGCTTGTCACCAAGTATCAGCTGATTTACATGATGTAACTGGCTGCTACCCTTCCATCAAGCTGAGGTCTTTTGAGGATCGTACTGGTTTTCACCATGGCAACAGATACACCTGGAGAGGTCATTGAAGTCGAGATTTACAAGAACTAAAATTTACTGACGTCAGCTGATCGTGACGTGATCAGCTACATGTTTCACCCTGGGATGCACACATACACACACACACACACACACACACACACACACACACTGTCCATCACTCTCTCATACACACACATACAAAAACACTCACATACTCTTGCTCTCACACACACATACTTTACATACAAAAACACACATATTCTCTCTCACACACACTCCCTCTCTTTCTCTCTCTTTCTCTCTCTCTCTCACACACACACACACACACACACACACACACACACACACACACACACACACTAAGTATCACATGAATATTTTTTTTGTAACTAAAGTGGGACAGTTCAGGTCCATTCACATGTGCATCTCATGGTGAAAGTGACTCATTGCACCACTTGTTTTGAAGGTTGAGGGTGCGGTTACTACCTTTGACTGTTCACCAGAGAAACAGGTTGCATGAATTGATGTCATGTTTTGTTTCAAAGTCTGTCTTATGATGGGGACTCATAGTGAATACAAGTGTTTCATTCCAAGTTGTGTTGAAAAAAGAGAAGCAGTAGCGACCTTCTTTGGGTGATGCCAGTCCAGAGTTTTTGTTGTTGTTGTTTGACCACGGCGTTGCTGTATCACCATGGATTGCTTTGTCAATAACCGCCCTGGCCCCTCTGTGGACAGGAATCTGAGATTGTCAGACTGAGCGACAGGCCGGAGATGTCTGATAATTCAAAGAAATTGGAAGTGTGAAATCTTAAAGGGCCACTTCTTAACACGGCAAATGCCAGGGTATCTTTCCATCAGTTGCAGCGCTCGCAAGCCACCACATTGTTAATGGTGGCCTGTCTGTCCATCAAGACCACTTCAGGGGGGGATTTAAACCTGTTTTAGCCTTATCTCTCTTGAATGCCTCCTAACATGACCGCAGCCTTTAGTGATGTGTGTCCGAGAGACAGAGAGAGAGAGAGATTTTGACATATTTTTATTTGTTTATTTATAGCTATTCATTACTTGATGTCATGGAACATCTTTCGGATGGAGGGTGCTCGTAGCACGTGTTTATCCAGCTGTCCACACTCCTGATGATCTGATATCGCTTTGTCTGTGTGCCTTTCTGTGGTTCAGTGTGTGCCACAGCTCTGTCACATCACGTTTGTGCTAAATGCTGCACTGTGATGAAAAGGAAGAAAAGAGCAAAAAAAAAAAAAAAAAAGTTGATATCAATGTGAATATAAAGCTGCTTCAAGAGAATCAAGAGAATTAGTGCAGTTAACATTGTATCTCAATCTGATTAAATTGTAATAATGTGCCCAACACAGATTGTGTCTCTGGTCCACTCAGGTCCACTTAAACAAGCTAATTATAGATTATCCAATAAGTACGGGCACAATGGAATAAATGTCTGCTATGAAAATACTGTACTTTTCATTAATACAGTGAGATCTGGGGCATTTGAATATCCCAAATTAACCCAAAAGTAATTTGAGATACAAGTTAATTATTAGTTTGATAATGAGGTTTATGATTAAGAAGTTAATAAAAGCAACAAAAATCTTTTTTTGTGCGTGAAAATAACGCCGATAATTCACATAGGATGAAAAAAAGTGAATGTGTGTGTAAGCAGATCTATCCAGTGCTGTCTCCCATACATGCTTGCACTCAATAAGTTACCAAGAGTAAGATGTGTGATGGAGAAAGGAGGAAGAAGTTTGAAAAAAAATCCTCCACATCTGCTGATCCAGAAAAGATCCCATCCTCTGTGTTTGTGTGCAGAAATAATGAGAGAAGAAAGACGAAGAAATGAGGAGTGGCTCCAGAGAAGGACCCAGTGAGATGAAAATAAATAGTGAGGAAAAGAAAGAACCACCTAATGGTCTCAATATCCTGCCAGAGCTCCCTGTCACAGGGAGGTAGTTTTCCAGCCTGACACGTATCAAGCTGTTCAAACTTCCATTAGGATGTTTTGTTTCTTACACACTACAAATACAGCAAGACGAGACAGAAACGGGCAGATGATGAGACGGAAATTGAGGACGCAAGAAAAGAGACGGAAAGACAGAGAGGCAGAGAGAAGGGCTGATGGGAACGGCAGAGAGAGGAGAAGAGAAATTTATCAAGAAACGCGTGATATTTAATGATCCTTGTATGTGGAGAGGGAGGACCACACCAGCTCGTTCTCCTCCGCCAAATACCGATCCCCTAACTTAATTTCCTGCTCAATTGCTGTTCTATAGTGCATAGTACAGTGATACAGGCTGGTAATATAGAAAACAGATTGCCTGTGCGGCGGAGTGGATAAGACTGAGGCTTGTGCTGCTGGAGACCTGCAGTCTCCAGGGGGAACTTGTCGGTGGGCTTCACAAAACCAACAAAGCCCATCTTTCCCTGCGACTGGCAGCAGCTGGCAGGTAGATCTTCAAGCGCTGGAGGTGGGGAAGTGGATCTATGCATGCAGCGTGTATGAATGTGTAGCTCTGCAGGGTGTGTGTCTGTGTGTGCACTGCAGAGTCTTGCTTTTCTTTTTGTAGCGAAAGAGTTCCACAGTCTTCCATCTTGTGTTTGCAACGAGTCCAGGAAATGTAGACCCACTCGGGCTGCAGCCGTCAATCAGTGCGCACAACACTGTGCCACCACAGCTGCAGTGTTTTCCCAGATATCCACATATTTTCCATCAGTCATACAAACGTACAGTACACCTGCCTGTTACTGTCAGAAATATTTCAACAACTCTTCTACATATCGTGTATGTGCTACTTCTGTTGAGGATTTTCATGATTATGAAGTTTATGGAAGAAACATTCAAGGTCTAACTTTTTTGTTAGTTAGCTGCCTTCATTAGCTGCCGTGATGCTAGTTGTGAAAACAAACAAAAATCTGGTTTATATCTGGAAAGCAGTCCAGCAGTCGGGATTATTTGTTTGGAATTAATAAGTAAATAAATTATGAATAAATATAGTTTTTTTTGTTTATTGTTCCAAAAGCTAAAGAAGGTAAAAAGGGGATTAAAAGCAGATGTGTTTTCTGTTGTGGGAGGTTAGAATTCAGAGTTATGTTAAATTTAAGTCTATGAATATTCATTAGTTATATATAGTTATATATATATATATGTATGATGCATGTTGCTAAGGACATTAAGAATAATATTAATAATAATAATAAATTGTGTTGTTGTTGTCTTTATTTTCTTTCATTCAATATGAAAATATCTGTTTTTCCTTTTCTAGGTAGCTTTCATTTAGTACAAAACATTACGTTTTCAGAGATTTTATAACTTTTTTTTTTCGCCCCATATCAGTATGTTTATATGTTGAGCGGATGATGAGAATGGTGCCCGCAGAACAAACAAACAAAAAAACCAACATCCTCTACCTGCCACCGCGACCGTACGAGGAAGGAAATGGATCATAGACAAATATCCAAAGAGGAGAAGCGGCGTGACAGCCACATTCTTGTCAAACGTAACAGTACTCACAATACAAGACGCACCCAACATGAGATTGTTGCACTCAGAGTTCTGAGGGACCTTTAGGGCGGTACTCCAGCAGTGAATCACCATCATCTGTCAAACCAGACAGACACTTTTTCTCTTCAAACACACAGCTAGAGATTTTGTGTCATCCTCAAGCTGCCTAAGGCAAAGTAGGCCAGTCTCGGCCACTCTCATTCTGTCTACGTCGAGAACTAACGTCACGTGTGTCCAACTTCTGGAGACGTTCCTGCATGCAGGAAGTGCCAGTAACCGAGTTGCCACTGGATTTGCGCTAATGTTAGCAGTCTGAACCTCCGCTGACCTCTCAAAGTGACAGGGTTTTGTTGCGTAACAACCTTGTGTAATGAACTTCCTCCCAGGAGATGTCATTAAGGACGGGAATGTTTGTCTTCCGCTCGCGCCAAATGAATATTCAGCTATTATCGTACACAACATTCAGATCTGATATGAATATTTGGTTCCAGCCTGTACAGATGAAGGACATAAACCCGCTCCAGATGGGTACATGTCCCTTATCAACTCCTGCTTTTCTTCGTTTGTCACGTCAAACCAAGCTTTACGGTCTAGTTTGATCTGGCACGCATCACTCAGACTTTCTCGTTAGTCTCTCTCTCTAACCCCAGATTTACATATTTGCTTTAACCTATGTCCAGTCCGAGACCACTAAAGATCTGCAATAACACTGCTCGAGTTTCTGTGAGGTGACCATGCCAAGAACCACACAGACGCAGCTGGGATAGAGTTGTCGGAAGGCTCTCTGTCACACAGAGGCCGTGTGAGCAGAAGGTTTTCCCTGATAAATGGAATGAGCTGGTCAGTTCACCAGATAGATCAACACGCTGCCTTTCATGGCCTGTCTGTTATTCCCATGTAGGAGGCCGTGTCGGAGGGGGGCAGATGAGACAGAGAGAGAGAGAGAGAGAGAGAGAGAGAGAGACATCTTTGGGAAGTGTATGGGAGACAAAGAAACTGAAGTGGGGAACAGGGAAAATATGCCCCAATGATTATTTGAATTCCCTTGTTTATTGAAAATGGTGGAATCCAGGGTTGATCTCTGCATTCCAAAAATATTCACAAGGAAAAAGAAGGCGAGGGGGAGTAGCTCCGTGTCTCCATTGGGGGTACGACATACACCGCCATGACTGCCTGCTCCCATCTGAATGCCATCATAGCAATAGTAAATATAAGGACAGGAAGTAATGAGTTCTGCTTCACATTATGTGGCTGTTTACACTACTTGTCAGCTGAGCAATATATTTCAGATCAAAGATAATCTGTTAAGAAAGAAAAATAGCAGTCGCATTAGTGCAACACAGGAAAAGAGGAAATGGCGGCCCCCGGTCCTCTGATGTAAAGCACTCATTGCCAAAATGGTTGCTAGAGCTCCGCCTGCGGGGCTTGACCCTGCACATGTTGCCAGACATCGTTTCTCTAATTCCAACCTCAAGATGAAGCTCTGTGACTCTGGCCTAATTCCTCATCATCTCGCTCTGTCCTCCTCAAACCAGCACTTCACTTGTGTTTTACCAGGGTAGGCTTGGGGGAGGATGTGTGGAATTCCTTTGAGTTCACCATGGTACGAGGTGTTTTGGCAGATGAAGGTTTTGCAGAGTTGTGTCTGGGCTTCCTCCCTGCAGGTTTATCATGTTGGCAACCATCGGTGGCTCCTTTTCAGGGGTTGTCATGAGTTTCTCTGCTATGAGCCTTGACCTCTCAATGACTGTGGCATTAATCCTTCTGAAGAAATGGAGTTCGTATCGGATAATGTCAAGTTTAATTGCGGGGCTTATAGTGCGTGTTTTTATGTACTGCTGAGCTCACGATAACTCTGCTGTAAAGGAAAAAAACATATGATCATATCGTCTATTATTTGGTGGAAAGCGACAAATAGATTTGGGCTGAAAGAGCAAAAAGTGAGCCGCCCTCCACAAAATGGAACGTTACAGATGACTGACTCCAATTATAACATGTAAAGCTGTGTTTTATTTAGCTGGAGAAGTTCATTGTTTGCATACTTAAAAGCCAAATGTGGGATCAGCTGTATCCAACTTGAACTGCTCGTGGTGAATGTATAGCTAATGAAAAAGTCATTTCTTTCAACAAATCCCCATAATAATTTATGATATTCCCATAATAACTAAAAGTGAAATAATACGTGAATCGTCTTCAGCCAATCACTGAGGGGTCTGATTGGATTTTTCCACCTCTCTAATAACTTTGCATTATTTGGGGTTTCACAGCACATTATATACTGTAATGGCTGCATGTTTTTTTTTCCATCATTCACAAGACAAACAAAAATATTTCCCTCGCCTGCTTCTCTCATTATATCGACAGGTTTCTGCAAGGGCACTTTCCTCTTCATCTGTGCTTGAAATGATGTTTTGTTCCCTTTCTTCCTCGCTTAAAGACACTGTTAATTGCTTTTCCCTGTTTTTTTTTTTGACGGTGTTATGCACTCAAGAGGAGAGGTTTGAAATCAAAGGCTGCATTTCAATCACTGGAGGTTATGGTCTTTGCTTTCTTTAGAGTTTTTTTTCTCCCTTGTCTCTCCTAACCACTGAGGCGAACCACCCACTAAGTCTAAGGTCACCGGCTAGCCGAGGCGAAGGCTGTTCAGCGGACTTGGCAAAGACCTTGCAAGAGTCCCTGCTGCACGACGGGACAAACCGACTCCTTGGAAAGTCAAATAAGAGCTTTAGTGAATTGAAGTTTAAGTGGGGCAGTACAATACAACCCACCCTCTCATCTCTGAGCAGGTCTTTTTTCTTTGTGTGCTAAAGTGTGAAACTTCCCTTGGTCAGGGACTTTTTCTTTTTCCTGGCTGATTATTAGGAAACAAGCTGGATGAGTGTGGAGGCTGAAACTCCACCCACAAAGTTTTTATCTAACTCATGGCTTTGTCAAATTGATTTGTATGCTCCCTGTCTGTTTGTCTACCTCCCCTCTCTTGTTTTACTGGTACAAGCTATTCTGTTCGGCCTCTAGCGTGTATTTAAGACCATTTTTCAAAAATCCAGTGGCCAAATTCAGACCTTGACCTTCTTTATTTCTGTTTCTTTTCCTCATTATTGCTTGTAAAAATGTACAGTTCTTCTCTGATTTTTCTTATGTAACATATAAATGCAAACAGAGGTGTTAATGTTTGCAAACAGTAATTGTGCCTATATAGGGTGGTTGAGTAATTAATTTAAATTATTATTATTATTGCAATTAATACAATATTGTCAGATTATTCATTTCAGATTTGACTTGAAGACGGAAAACAGTTGTTGAAATGGGTCAGCACCCTCTACTTGAACTCCAATCACACTTATGGCTCCTTCTTGGCCACTGTGTTCTGCCAAGGAATGTTGTTTGGCATTGGAATCAGTATATACCAGGTCCAGACTAGAGAGACTCTCACTTAGCAAGAGAGAAACATTTCAGCCTAAATGGCCACTGACATTAAGAAATATGCTGTGATGCTTTTAATTTTGTCACTCAGCGGGCATTGCACATGCAAATTTAGCCCAAATTAACATTAACAAATTAACAAAGTTTTTAACATCGGGTTGATGCAAATCTAATTTGAACATTGCAGTGCTGAATCTGTAAAGTTATCAACAATGTGGTGTTTTTGAGCCAAAGAAGAACGTCATTGTTATTTATTATGATAACACAGTTCCAACTATACTTGGCTCGACTCGGCTCTTTTTAGTACAAGTCCTTTTCCACACAGCCAGAGGAGAGAGAGAGAAGCTGCAGGTGGCAAGACTAAACTCACTGGAAACTTCTGCTCTGCTTTTTCGCTGTGGGTAACTACATCCGGTTCTGTCTCAGTGTTCTTACTTAGACAGATCCAAACACACAAACATCTGGACATCGTTGATGGACCATGGTGCATTTTTTTTTACACACATTGGCGGCCAAAGAAGACCAAGAGTGGTTGCTGACTGTAGATGTCACTCTTTAGTATCGGCTCAGCTCGCCTGGAACGCCGCCTGAAGAGGAATAAAAATGAGCAGCAGGTACCAGGTTCTATCCTGAATAGAAACACCCAAAAAGCCGAACAGAGTCGAGTTGGGCTAGAACCATATGGTGGAAAAGGGTCTAGTATGTTGATTTGTTCAACAGTTTACGTCCCGTTCAGAAAGACGTAGCTTACTGTGGGGCGTACACAACTAGACTGTAATTGTCAAATGTAACGACATGTAAATGTCACTCATTTCATCTGTCATCCTTTGATAACATCTGTTATCAATGCTCTTTAACGACAGAGGAATCCTCTCTTTGGCAGACCCTATAACCTGAACAGCCTCAATCCTGACAGCAGTTTAAGAGCAGAGAACCTCAACAAGATTGACAAGTGCTTATTTTTTTGTGTGTGTTTTACTGTATGACAAATATTAGATGTACCAGGCTGGTCAGGCATAGCAAATCAGGGGCAGAGCACATACTGAGACCCAAAAGGTCATTCTCAGCTGTGCTAACCGGATCTGTTTAAAAGGTTAGATGCTTTGTGTGTGTTAACATCTCACTGCATGAGAGCTGAACAGTCAGATAGACCAAGGACAGTTGTTTACCTCCTTAGAGTGGACGACCAGCATAACCGTGGTTCACCTGCTGCTCTCTGCTCGACCGAGAGGATAGAGCAGCTGTATACATCCTGAGGAACAGATTAAAGAGAAAATTTACACATGAAAGTGGATACAACATTAATACGAATAAATTATGAGCTATCGGCTGTCCGGTTCACTTCAGTGAGGTGGGACAGTTTGGAGCGAACACAACATGCTGGCCATTGAACTAAACTTTGATCTATTTATCTATCTGTAGTCTATCTGTATCTGTAATCTGCAGTTTGTGTCATCCCCTGATAGAAAGTGGGGAGAATAGCGGGGCGAGGTGTCTTCCGTAGTAATTTCAGGTTGAATTAAGGTAAAGTATGTTAAGTGAAGCAGCGAGGATGGAAAGTTAGGATTTGTCCAGGGGAAGTAGGGTGTAGAGGATTTGTAGCAAGGTCTGTCAGAGCCAGTCAATGGATTTGGATGACAAGAAATGATGGTAACTGGGGGCCCAGCACTTAGGATAGACAGACTCTTGGGAGGAGCCAGGAAGAAATACAGGAAGAGGAAGTGTTTTTGAGTGGAGGGTGTGGCCTGTGCAAGCCTCTTTGAGACCATGCGGTTTGTCAGGGTGAGTTGGCCTGTGTTGTCTTGAACTGGCTTGTGTGTGTCTTTGTCTCTGAAGATAGGACTGTTGAATGGTTGAACTGTTTGTTTTAGTGTAGTGATTAGGCCAGCATGGTCTCAAACTCGCTTGTAGGGTGCTGTGTGTCTTTGTTGAAGGTGAGTTGACCTGTATTGCATTGTCTCTTTGGCTGTGTGTACATGACTGTTGAGGTGTACACTCTTCTTCCTTGCCTCATCCATGTGTGTGGGGGGGAGTGGAGGGAGGTCGAGAACAGCAAGGCCCGGCAAGGGAGAAGTTAGCCCGACAAGGCATCTCTGCCTTTCCTCTACCGTCCTCATTCAAACTAGCTGCCACTTTCGGGAAAAACATCAATCTGCTAGTGTATTTTGTCCTTGTTGAGGATGGTGTTTGTGGTAGCACATGGTTGTGGTGTGAGGAGCAGTGATGGCTACGCATTAGGGGAGTGACTCTGGGACGCCAGTGATCACTGTCTAGGTGTCGTGGGACCAACTCCACGAAACACTGTTGAAAGGAGGTTCCCACCTGATGACCCCAAAGACATGTTAGCTATCGCTTCTCATTGGTCTAGATAGTTCAATTGCCATAATTAGTTGCCATCGGGCTTGGGAGGTTCCTCTTCCTTTAGATTTGATGTGTTTAAGTAGATGAAGTTTAGGGAGTTTTTCACTGAGTTCCTTGTGTTCACCTCAAACATAAATCAGTGTGTTCGTAAAAAGTGTGATGAAAAATGCATGACATCTAAACTATGGCCAATGTCAATTGTAATGTCTTGTGCAATGCGCCACCCCCCACCACCCCCATCACACACACACACACCACCACCACCTTCATTTGATCTGTGCCATTCATGTAGTTGTCCAACTTTGGATTAAATCATTTCAATGTTGCTGTGGTGGTACAGTGGTTAGCACTGTCACCTCACAGCAAGAAGGTCCCCTGTTTGACTCCTGTTCTGTGCTCTGTCTGTGTGGGTTCTCTCCAGGTACTCCAGCTTACTCCCAGCTCCAAAAAGTATGCCATGTTTATTGGCTACTCCAAACTGCCTGTAGGTGTACATGTGAATGGTGTTCTGTCTTTCCAAGTGCCCTTGCCCTCGTCCAGGGTGTTCCCCACCGTTCACCCCTTCGCAACGAGGATCGGCTTCAGCTCGATCCGTGACCCTTCGCAGGAGCAAACAGAAGATGGCGAACGATTGCCGAGGAGTTTGCATACCTGTAGTTCAATGGCAATAAAATAAATCAACAGAGAATGACAGAGGTGAAGGATGGAGAGATTGCAAGGGCAGGTCGAGTCAGCAGGTGGGATCCTCTCTCTCACACACACACGCACACACACACACTCACACAGAGCTCATTGTCTCGCTCCAATCTCAGCACATCGTCATCCCCACCCACCTTTCCCTACTTTACTTTTGCTGTATCTGTCATTTTCACCCCCTCTTCATTTTTGATTCAGTTGGTGATAATGATGAATTTCCCATCGCTGAACAGGAGTTGGCAGAAAAAGTTTGCTCAGCAAAGTTTTGAAAGTAAAGAGAGTGCTGCTTATGAAATTAGACTCCAGAAGATTCAGCCACTTTTCCTCATCCCTCATCTATCTCGTTTAATTAAGTTTTCTAAATGTTGTTGTGTGTTCTTTGGGTTTTTTTTCCTCAGGATTCTATTCAATAACCTGTTCATGTACCCTGGATTTGCAGAGATGGTTGTAGCTAAGATTCTTTTAAGTCAATTTTCCATCAGCATATTTCAAAGTAAAGGAACTCCATCCGTTTGGTTTTGGAACAGGGGAATAGAAAGACTTGTCTCTGAACATACAGGTGATCTCAATTAGAATATCATTAAAAAGTTTTTCAGTTTTCTTTTTCAATCATTGTGTGTGTTGAATCTTTATATAAAGACGTGTTTCATTTTTTAAACTGATTTACTTGGGGGGGGGGGTCAACTTTTTGAGGATATTCTATGTTATTGACATGCGCTCAAAGTAAATGTTCAGACAAAACTGATCTTGATGATTCCCCTTTAAACTTACAACTGGAATTTGAAGCTACAAGTGAGCTCACTGGAAAAAAAAAAATCTGTCCAACTGTCTGGTTTAGTTTCCAGTGTGACATTATCAGGTCATAATTTAGTGTGACAGTCCATCCTGGTATACTTTGTGTATCAAAATGCTAATTCTCACACAGAGTATGGTACAGAGTACCGCTTAAACATCACACAGCTTCTATCTGACTATTGTTTCTGACATGTACCTCATGTGTTCATGAGGGAAACCAAAGTACAAATGATATTTTGTGTGTCTTAGTGTTTCCTGTTTTATTTTGTAACACTCCCTTCACTTCCTGTTGGTGTTCCCATGTGTCTCATTGACTGAGTTGTGCTACTTTTTCACAACCACCACCTTCTTGGCTCGGCTCGGCTCGACCCCGCCCGCTTTGGTTCCAGACTCGTCCTCTTCCATAACAATTCAGCAGAGTGCTGACGTCACAGCAACGGGTGCGCAGCACTGCAGTGACTGTGTTTTATATGCAACACCCTCCCCATGGAAGTCGAGTGGAGTCGTAGTGGAAAAAAGGGCATTAGTGTTTAATCTCCTGTCTGACGGACATGTCATATGATCTCTGCTTCATTGAACTGTGTGCATCATTGAGCCCTTTAGAGAAGATGCGGAAGATAGAAATCCATCAGGACAGATTTGAATTTTTTCTTTTTTTGCCTAAAGCTCATGCATTCTATCGTTCCAAGCCTCCACTGGTCCTCCTGGCTTTCCTCCTCTCTCTTCCTCTTAACCTCGCTCTCACTCTCTCTGGGATTATGTGCAGGTTACAGAACTAGCACAGCGTGGATTAGCGGGGTCGTTCCTCCATGCTTGGTGCCTCTCCTAACGTGATTATGCATCATCAAGCTGTTTACTGTAAGGTAGTTTATTGTTGAGACCTGACAAAAGTTCAGCCCCCTTCAACCCACTTCCTGGTGCCTACACCCCCACAAACACACTCATACAGTACTTAAGCTGTCAACCTCCGAGCTCATCCGCTCACAAACAAGCGAGCAAATTATTTTACCAACTCCCCCCAAAACATGAATATATATATATATATACATAATTTTTTTTTTTTTACAGGGCTCAACATTTTTTCCTCTGACAATACTGTAATTTTAATAAGAGCTGTTTTGTTTACTTGTTTTGTCTCCACCGTTTAGCTCCTCTCGTCGCCCTCAGAGCACCAGAGCTCAGGTGTCTGGATGTGTTTCCTATATAACCATCTTTAAGCGTCAAGCACTGCCTTTCATTAGCCTAATGAAGCCATCACGGCAGCCTGTTTGTACAGAGAATGGCCTGGCTCTGTCACACTTCTCAGCTCTGTGCTCTATCAGTGCTGAATGAGCCTCTGTGTGGCCTGAGGGAGGTGTGACTTAGACTTGGTGTGTCATTAGCCGTTGATGTTATTGGCTCATTATCTCCCAATTAGGCTGCTATCTGAGGTAGCTGGCGTTTTCATTACAACGCAGACCTCCATGATCTAACAAAGACCAATGTCGCTGATTAAAGATGGTTTCAGCAATAACATGTAGTGTGGGGTCTTTGAACTCTCGGTGATATAGTTAGAGCGGAGGTGATAGAACACAATGAAGCTGATTAGAAAGGGCATGTCTCTTATTGTGCCACTTACTGAGGTTAAGGGAGAGTAATCCTGATTAATGCGGTCTTGGAAGCACGTTTTGTTAATAATGTACAGTCATTTATGAGACAGAATAATGGAGGACTGCAACAGTCTACTAATGCGATCAGTATAGTTTGTTTTTCTTTGAATATTGGATATACTGTATTTGTCAGCTGGCTCTCCTTCTGTGTTGCATTTGAACTTGTATGCGCACAATGTGAAACTGTGCATAACGTGTGTGGTTTCGCCAGACAATGTTTCTTTTGTTACCTCACAGTTCCGACCCCAGACTTGTCCCTGAAATTCAAGTGAAGTCAGATTTATGTGTGTTAGTCCAACAAACAATTATGGAAGTGTATTACATTCACTTGACAAATAAAAAAAATCTGAAAAGAAATACAATGAAAAAGAGAAAAAAATACCACAAAATATAAAAATATATATTTTTTTATTTGTCAAGTGAATGCAGTACACTTCCACAAACAATAACCCTGTGAGCATTACAAGACAAAAAAAACCTCTGCCCTTCGACCAAAATATTCTTGGCAGGTGCAGGAGCAAGGATGACTCTTCACCCGATTCGTTAAAACCCTGACTTTATTTAGCCTGAATTGAGGGAAAACTCAAATTTTACTTATTTCAGAGGTACTGATGAAGTAAATTCAAACATATGAAACATAAAAGATGTTTGGTTTGATTTGTCAATTTACATGACAATAGATTTGAAATATCAGCAATTTTCCTTCATTTCAGGATTAACAAACTCCTGTTCATCACTAAACCTGCTTTCTGGAGGAATAGTGTTAATTTTTGTTCACTGAGCGAATGTGCAGGGCTTTTACATTGACAATGAAGAGCCATGAATTAACCCAGAACAGACCTATGTCCTGACACAAGGTAATATGACAGTTAATGCATTTCAACATACCAGTACCAGAAGAAGGCAGAAATACAGTTCACACCACAGTAATAGGAGATATACAATATTTTCAGGCTTGATAGATTGCGTTTACACATCTAAAATTCCTGTGATGTAACAAAATACCAGAAATATTGGACATTGGCGACATGACTGTTGGTACGTTGGTACGGTGTGTTCATTTCTGCTTGTTTACCCATTGGAGGGGTGAGTCTCCTGATCCGTGAGAACTCTGTCTGTGTCTTACTGGTGATTAACTCCACATCGCAGCACGTCGTCCCCCTCGCTGCATAAATGGACTTTAATTGAGGGAGCCGGCTCCTTAGCAGGGAACCTCTCTCGGTCGGTGTCGATTAAAACATCATTTTACAGCCAAAAAGAAACACGTTCCCAATCACTGCCCTTGAATTATTGTTCTCTAGCTCGGGGCTTGTATTTTAAAGTCACTGAATAATTGCAATCAGATTATTCTAATCAAGTGCTGGAGCAGTAATTACAGGTTGCAGTCATTTAAGCCGCCCTGGAACTCCCATACACACTGCTGGTGTGCATATTAAAAGTTTATGTCGATGGAGATAAATTTAATGAAGGGGATTGCAATCATACAGCTACTTTTACACGTCTATGAGGAGAACGCTATCTAAATCTCAGGACAAGTGTCGTTATGCTAATGGCAGATATTGTGCATATTTTTCTTACCCTGTGCCGTTCTCTTCCTGCCCCCTCAGTCAGCTGAGCCTAAGCGTTGGTGCCAAACAGTTCTCCCAATAGGACTAGACGCGTTTCCTCCCACTCATCTACCCCCACTGATAACCTCATCTGTGCCCAGGTCTGCATTTCATGTCAAGGCAAACATTAGGTGACTTAGTGCTGTGCCAAGCTGTCAGAGAGGCATGAGAATTTCAATCTGGAGGTCTGTGTGACAGTGGAACCGTCTCTCTAATCCTGTTTACGCACATCCGCGTCACCCTGTTCCAAAAACTGACTCCTGCGTGCGTGCATGTGTACTTGCATGCATGCCGACACGTATGTGTGCCTGTCCTCGTCGCTGTTTGAGACTGTGTGTGTCTGTGCGACTACAGTGGCTCTCTGTTTGCGAGGCTCTCCGCGTATTGTGTCGATGTGGAAGGTGGCGCACACACACTCAAAATGTATAATTCAGTATGACTAATCATGGTGGTGGCTGCCAAGCCAGCAGCACTGGCTGACAGACTGGGCCCAAAGCTAATTTGATAAGGTTACAATACTCCTGAGCTGAGATTCAGAGTCAGCAGCAGAAGCAGTAGTAAACCATCAGCTACCTGAGATCGAGTGCCGGTTTGGGCTCTGTTGGGCTGTACCAGAGGCGATCGCTCCAAGCCTGCAAGTGAAGCTCTGAAAAATTCCAAAATAAATGGTCAGACATGGACTGTTGTATTCACATTTCGTTTACTAAAAGTGCCCTCTGCGCAAGTCGATTAGTGATTAGTTGGTTCATAATGAGCTGTTTGCAATGCTCTTCTCCTACGCTGCAGTCAGACCTGTTCAAGAACAGTGAAGCATCTGTCCCATTGGACAACACATGACTTGGTACCATGGTGTGGTGGGCGGGACAACGCTGGGCTGCTGCATGACGATTGGAGGAACACCCTTTTGATTGACACTGAAGCAATTTCTTGCTCACTCCTTCCTCCAAAAGCAATGGAGCTTCCCCTAATTGAAAGACCAGCAGGCACCACCGGTCTAAACTAACCACTTCAGTCCCTATTCTGTCAGCTTTCCAGAATATCAGATGCTAAAAAACAGAACACAAGAATGTCACAGTCTGTGACTGGGTAAACACAGCACCTGCTCCTCAAGAAACAGCCTGTGGGAAATTGACCACAGTGACACAGATCGCAGGAACAGACCTCAGGGGTGTGTGGAACCTGTGTGTCGTCATATGTCTCGTCAGGTCATATTTTATCTCCCTACTGGCTATATTTAGATTCATAGATACTTATATTATATATCTCCCAAGAGAAATTAGCATTATGTTCTTGTATTTATGTACAATCCTCTCGTTTGTCCAGTCACAACTACAAATGTCTCAGTGAAGATTATGAAAGTCTCGGTGGGTCACGCTGCACTCACTCAGGGAAATCAGGGAAATGACAGACGGCATGGCAAAATAAGTACTAATTGTTACTGAACTAGTTGATTGTGGCTACATAAAAAAGACTGATCAGGGCTGAAGGGATGATGGTGATTATATCAAATGTTCTAGTCCAGTCTATTGATCCTCTCACCAATGGTCTATTCATGTTTTATTCATTTTTAGCCCAAAAAAAAAAAAAAAATGTGTTTGCAGGACCTGAGCAATGTTTGGCATAAATAAACACTGATAAACATCTCCTTGTTGTAAATAATCGTGAAAATGAGGATCATCACACCTGGAAAATCTATAATCGTGGCATCCCCATAGTCACAACCGGGCAGAGGAGATGGAGCTCTGTATGTTACTTTACTCATTTATGTGACGAGGAGCTAAAATCCAGCTTCACTGTAGTAGTAGTGTTCATGTTAATCAAAGTTTATATACTTTATGTGAGACTAATGAATTATGAATTGTTTTTTTTTTTTTCAATAAACTACCCATTTCTACTGTTCTGGTCCGTAGTCGTGTACATCTGAATGTTCAATGTGTTCATCAGGTTTGAATTTTGACCAGCAACATTCTCCCTTTGCTGTGTTAATAGGTGACGAGGCTCAAGGTTGTCTGTTTCACTGCATACTGTATGAAAGTCTCAAAGTGCAGGAGGGGATTCTGTTGTAAAACTGAAAAGTTGTAGCCCTCCCCCCATCATGGATTCTATTTCATTCAGTTCCACAGAGAGGGCTGCAACTTGCTTTTAGAAGCTGCGCAGGTTTTTATGGTGAGCAGTCTGATTGCTCTCATTGGACGGATTATGATGAGTTTGGGTAGCAGCTGCGAGAGCAGCATCCTGTTGATGTGGCTGCCTCTCATTAGCTTTTTAAACCAATCTATCTAGATTCTGATACTCCCCTCGGGGACGGAAACTCACCTCCAGTTGAGAATATGTTGTCAATTGTCTGATCTATTGGAGCTTCTGAGCTTGTTCATTTTTTTTTTAAGGATTCGGGTGTAACTTTATCTACATTGTATATCACAACGTGTGTGAAACTCCTGCACCACCACTGCTGGGAACTTACAGCA
Source organism: Aeoliscus strigatus (assembly GCA_901007665.1). NCBI lineage: Eukaryota > Metazoa > Chordata > Actinopteri > Syngnathiformes > Centriscidae > Aeoliscus > Aeoliscus strigatus. The sequence goes on from CAAKHB010002338.1 coordinate 182,843, forward strand.
ACATTGGCTCAGGAAGAAGCTGCATGGAGGGTTCAGTTTAGTTCCCTTCACAGTAGTTCACTAAGAAATGACAGTGCTTTTAAATCCTTGATATTAGAGGGGGAAACACAAATCATTTTCATGAATTTATATATAACAAGTTGTTTCCCAACCAACACGGAACTGAACTAAAATGTCTTTATTTTGCTTTTGGACTTTATCCCACGCTAATTAATAAGGGACTTGATAAAGAATTAGATTAGAATGTGTTGATGGCATTGCTATCAACAACAACGCATTCATTCCTATGCTTAATCCTCCTTTGTCTTTTTAAAATGCAAACCATGCCAAGACCGGTGTCTTTACATGCGATGTACCATGAAGACCTCAGGCAGAGGATTTGAATGTAGGAATCTGTCTGCTGCTCAAATGAAATGAAAGGAAGAAGTGATGGCGGGAGCGCACGAGGCACGGGTTGTGAGCAAATGGTTAAGATAAAAATGGCAGGTTATTACACTTTTTCCATTTGGAAGTCCAATATAAAATTTCTATTATAAGGACAATTAATTACCCCTGCAAAATGGCAAATGCGCATCCTTGTCAGGTGGAGTGTACTCTGATGGCCTTTCCTCAAACAGAGAATGTGAAGATTTGATCTCTTCTAATGGTTCTGCAGGAAAGGGTAATTACGGCATGGTCAAAGCTAATTTGCTTTCTGCCAGATGAACTGTTGTATTTTATTGCAGGCTGACATTTTAAAGTAATTATGGCACTGTTGACCCCAGACAATTTCACTTGTGGAGTGGTCTTGGGTGATCCGAGCTCTCGTTCTCCCTCTTTCTTCTCTCTCTCTCGCTCTCTCTGAATAGAAGTCAGAGGCGTAACAAGGTAATGACACGGACGGAGAGAGCCATATGGGGCTCCTCCATCCAAGCTCACGGCCTCAACCCTTCACGTCATCATTACCCACCATGCATTTCACATTGACTTTGCATCCAGAAAGACATATATGCCGCTGCTTCAGAGACGGGGTGTGTGGGCTTGTGTTTCCTCCCAAGAACGTACACGTAGGTCAGAGTGTATTCTTGCGTGTGTGCTGTCCTTTCATCCCTGGGTTGCATTCATGGCCCGTCCCATAGATCCATGTATCGATGAGGGTGTAATTATGTGCCTCACTGATCATCTCTGTTTCTTTACTACCCATGAATTAAGTAGGCAAAGGTCAGCGTGTGCTCCCTGAAAATTGCCTGCAGAAAATCATATGGCAATGAGAGCAATTATGTTTTTTTTTTTTTTTCCCCTCCCCTCCCCACCCCCCTGTGCCGCCCCTCTCGGGGACCCCTCCTCCCCTCATACTCTTTCTCAGCGTTTCTCCTTTATGTCGATAAACATTTGAGCAGATGTCAATCGACGTGTGCTTCAAGCAACCTCTGTCTTTTACCGCAGCGCCCTATCTCTTCATATTGTCCCGTTATTTTAGAAATGCGCAGAGCTACTGAGAGAGCAGACTATTGAAAACAATGGTAAACAGATGCTTCATTACCTCCCAAGATTGCGTGATGAATTGTACTGGTAATGATGTGTAGCAATGCTACACGTACATGCCAGCCTCTCACCTATTTTCATATTCACTGGCAATTATATTTCTATAGGAACCAGCTACAAAGTCTCACAGCAGATAATAGCACAAAGTCAGAAGCACTTTCTGTAATTCCAGGTAGACTTGCCATGTTTTCCACATTGTCCAAGTGGCGATTTTCGATCTTCTTTTTATGCTCAATGCATCTTCCCCTTTCCTTGGCTAATGATACATGTCCATCTCCGAGCATCACTCTGAATCTAATAAAGACTGACACTTGTGACACTTCAAACATATTGCCACTAACAGCTCCTGCTGAACAAAAGACCCCTCAGCAATACACACTTTAATGGCGGAGCAGAGCAGGCCGGTGCAGCCCGGCCCAGCAGGTGTCTCCCACATATCCTGGTACTGAGAAACACTCCCTCTTATTCAGCCTGTCACCGAACACAAAGGCACAAAAAGTCCTTGGCTGACACACACACAATGGCCACCGTGCGCAGGCGGGGGGGGGGGGGGGTTACCT
>CAAKHB010002338.1:195019-202519 GCA_901007665.1 Aeoliscus strigatus
TTTTTTTTAATGCTCAGGATCAGTTTGTGTTTCTACATCGCTCCTCTACACAAGTGTAAACACATGTAATGTATGTTTTGATACGTTGACGACTGACAGCTCCACGTCTGCTTTTGTCTTTCACGTCAAAGACCTCGACAACACGATCCATCGCCTGTTTACTTGGAACACGCGCCATCACCTGATCGGGGAAAGAAAGCGCTTTACAACTTTCAACCACCTATTTTCCTCCAGATCTAGATGTACCTCCTCTGTATGTCACACACTCTCAATTATCTGCCCTTAATATTTCCATCCTTGCTGAGATTGATGAATTGAGTTGCAGCCTCGGGTTCTTTTGACCCGGTGACTCAAACTGTCCAGGTCTTCTTGGGCCTCGGCCAATCCAAAACCAGGTGTAAAATATGTATGTAACAGATTGAATACAATCAAACACGCCTCTGTGTGATGTTAATATCCACATGCAAATAATATGGGAACCATCTATCCCAAGAAATTAATATTCAGAGGTTAAGATATCTCCTCACAAGGTGTAATGAGCACCTCTGCTCGATTGTTACCATAGGTGTTCCAATCCTGGGACTGCACCAGGGACTACATTCGGATAATTTATGACTCCTATAGCCCCCCTCAGCAGGGATTAATTCTGAATTATTTATGCTCTATGCGCACAAGGAGCTGAAACATTTTAGTAGGTGTCAGACGCTCACGCACAGACGAGGCTAATGTGCGGACTAGCAGGGAAACTGATGGCAGTCTCTTGTTATTTAAAGTCGAGCTTGTTATATTCCACTCATTCCCCTCGGGAGCAGAGGGGCACAAGATGAAAACAGTATGTCTCCTTAAATAGAAATATACAATATGGATGGTGGTGGGGGTGATTGAGAATGCAGCAGTGTGAGATAAAAAAGGATACAAAAGTTGTTGTTTTTTTTTGTTTTGGTGGTGGGGGGGTACGCACAGGCTTGAGGAGGTTTGTTTTGTTGGGGTAAACTTCTCTCTGACTTTCCTGTCGGGCGACATATTGCTGACAACACAACGACCTGCTTTTATCGGGCACAGAGAGAGAGAGAGAGAGAGAGAGAGGAACCCATGTCAGGAGTCAGATCTTTAATCAACTTTTTATTTTTTGCACAAATAAAAATGGATGGACGTTTTAAACCCCTCCTCCCCCTGAAAGGAAAGGTGCTGCAGGTTAATAGTAGCTTATATTTCACACAATTTGTACACTTAGTCATTTCTAATATCATTAGGGAAATTAGGTGTGAGGTGATTTATTTGTTTATTCGTTTAATAAATCATTTAAACCCATTCGCCATCTTAAGCGTGCTAGTCAGAAGACGAATAGCCGCCTCGCTCTGCCCTTATAAATGGGGAAGCCACATAAATCAGGTAATAAACTTACAACATGTTTTGCATAGCACTAATTACTAGTGTTTTTTAATTTGTCCGGTTCAGCCCGGGTTCTGTTGCCATGTGTCACATCTCATTGCTCTCTGGTGAATAATGAATGATGTAATTCGGCCGTATTCATGTTATGGATATTCCCGCTGCTTTGTTCTTCGTCATGTGTGCTAATTAAATTTCCTGCGTTGGAATAAGGTTGCTTTAAATATGCCAAAATTTATGTAAATGATTTTGGTATTAATTTCCAGTGTGCTTTTTGCTGATTAGGTCACCATAAACAAAATGTAGCTTTAATGCACCACATGCGGCTTGGATTTATCATCATACTGTACTTGGACACACACACACACACACACACACACACACAGTCAGTCGTACAACCCTTATAACTCAAGCCAAGCTCTGTAATTGTGTTGGCAGCGGTATTGTCCTTGCCATAGGATCAGTGCTACTATTGCGCAGAAAGGTCTCCTTTCTCGCTGCTCACAATGTCTAATAAATCCTGGGGTGGGGAACGTTGATGCCGGGCACCAACTGTGACACAAAAGAAGGGAATTTGGGAAGAGGCTGCAGAGGATAATGAACAGTATTTTAACTCAGCAGTTTAACCTCAGAGCCTGTCAAGACTGACCTTTCGCCAACCCCGGTGAGAGTCTGATTTCTCCTGTTTCTGTCTGTTTCTTTTTCCCCCCTCTCTCTCTCTCTCTCTCTCCCTCCGTCCCTCCCTCCTCCTCCTTCCCTGCCTTCTCACTCTCTCCTCCGGCCCCCTTCCTCAGTGTTCCCATCTCCTTTATTCTTCTGCTGACAGAGAGTGTACTGGAGTAAAAGAGATGGAGAGAAAGGGAGTGTGTGTTGGGGGGGCGGTGGCGGCGGCGGTGGTGGTGGGGAGGAGGTTTGGGGCTGGGATGTGTAAGAAGTGTCAGTCCAAGACATTTACATGAAAAGCAGTTAGTAGTTGAAAGGCGAGCTGTTTCACAATCTGCCTGTACATTTTCTTTTTTTCTCACCCTTTCTCTATGGCTAAGTCTCTCTCCATCTCTTTTATTGCCGCCGTCCATGCCGAGCGAATTGATGTGAGAGCCGCGGCGACCCCCACATGTCTACAGCAGGCTGGGAGGTGTTATTGACTCTCATTGAGGCCTACATGACCCTCATCCAGTATGACCTTTAGACAACCTTTTGCTTCACCTGAAGTTGACCTTGAAGGAATGTGCCTGTCTGCTATTATTAGCGCCGTCCAACTCCTGTTTTTCCCCCCTTTCATTTTTTCTTACTGGTCCTTTTCTCGCTGTTTTTCCATGCTTTTCCATTTTTTTCTCTCTCTTTCTGCCTTTCTCTGTTTCACAGCAGAAGGTAGTAAGTGTAAATCAAGCCGGGCCATTTTCTTTCGCGGCGCCCTGATTAGTGCTGATGATGTTTCCAAAGAGGTGAGGGGGGACAACTCCGAGGCCACCGCAGCTGCTCTCCTCTATTCACCACGTTCAGATTTATGTCTGCCCCTCTCTTTTTGCCCTCTATCCCCCCGCTCTCGCTCTCTTTTCTACCACATTTTCAACATTATCAGTATCGATCGGGCGGTGCACTTAGAACCTCTCTTTAACAATTGGCTCCTGTGGTTGATACAGGCATTAATGGTGAGTGCTTGCGGACACAGAGAGAGAGAAAGAGAGCGTGAGAGTGATTTAAAACAGTTTGAAAGATTCATGTAATTTCACATGAATAACCCACAGATGTCACCGAAGGGGGATTCTCTGTCATACAGGCGGCTTCATCAAGGTAATAGTCACCCACAGCAGATGTCTGGGTTCACATCGGCCCATCGTCTTACTTCTAAAGGTTTTTTGCTTTTTACAAGGACTTGAGATGAGGTCATAGTTGTGATGCTCAGACTCTACCTGTCCTGATGTCCTGACCCCCCCACACCCCCTTTGATTTATGATCATCTGAGTCTGCCAGCGTTTGATGGGCTCCAATCCATTCGGTTCAATCACTTAATGAACTTGACAGTGGTGTGAAAGAGATCCAGCTCCACCTATAAATATCCATTCGCCTTTATTAAGGCCTCGGCAAGTCTGATTTCATCTAGAATTGGTGCAAAAATAAATATGTCAATCATGAAAAATATCCCGGAAAAGGAATTTTCCATCATGAGCCATTATTTGCTTTTGGCATGAGTTCTGCACTCATGATCCAAGATGGCCTCTGTTGAAGGAAGACAAAGGAACAGAAAGATTAGATGCTAAATGATCGCTCCATGCTAATGCAGTTTTTTTCCCCATTCATGTTCAGGAGCAGTAAGTTATTTTTGGGGATGCTGGATTTAACAACAACAAAACATGCTTATGAGTATGAGTGGGATGCTTGGGGTCATTACACACGTATTAAATCAATGTCTGAATCCCGGTTTGGTTAAAAAAAAAAGAAAAAAAATTGGTTGTCTCACTTCACCTCACCTACACACACACACACACACACACACACTCAAAATAATTATGCGTGAGTGAGGTAACTAATTTGGAGACAGTGGAGGCTAAGTGTACCAATCCCCCTTTCTTCCTGCTGCTCCAGGGTTCAGAAGGAACAACAGACATCGGCAAAACAAAGGCAACATGGAGCTCATAAAATTAACATAGCAAATGACCTGAAAAGAGGCTTGATAAATATTCTGATCTTATCACCTCTAAATACTGTGAGAGACGACTAGAGAGCGGCCAATGAAAACACCCTCGTTAATCTTCCATACCCTCGGATAAACTTTTTACAGGAAGCCATCTTTCCAGCAACTCAGCAGGGGTCGGGACAAGGGCGCCTTCTCTCTAAGTTGATAGATATTTTGTGGGAGATCTCCGACTTCAGTTGCGTGAGGCACACACTGACCTTGGTCTGAAACTCACTTTAACGTATTCTGTTCTATTTGTGTATCCTCCCTCTTTGTGCTGTCTGAGAGATACTGTTTGAAAAACCTTCGTGTTCTGATTCTGGATTCAATCAGATCTAGTGTATGTGTGTGTGTGTGTGCTGGGGGAGGGGGACTTGCAAACGTAGTTTATGTCACATTCCTAACACCTTTTCTTTTCCCTTAAAGCTGTTTATGCCAGGCAGGGAGACCGCTTTGTACACATGTGAGTGTTGTCTTCTTTGCATGTTTAAAAAAATGGGGCGATGAAGCGCGGCTCAATCAGCCTTACCTCACTCCTGCCATGTGTGTCATGTGTCTTTTGGCCTGTCATTCTTATGTGCTGCAGGTAGATAAAATGCATAATCCCCCCCCAGTTAGATTTACCCGATGTTTTGTTGTGTTTGCGTTTGGATAAAAGGAGTCGTGCTCAGTGTCTGAGTGTTTCACTTTGAGCTGGAAATAAACTCTGCTCTCGTCATCAAAGCTTCGATGGTGTAGGTTAAACATCTTTGGACGCTGGTTTTAGTGGACAACTGGCTCACAGGTAGTTCATCAGTGTTTCCCCTCTGCAGTGCGTCGACGGAGATCCTGGCAAGATGTTTTACAACCATTGGGATTCTAAACTGAGCTAGAAGTTTGTTTACAGTCCAAAATGTGTTTTTTTGTTTTCAAATGTTTGTCTGTGTGGATGATGTGTGTACAGTAGAGGCCATTTGTTATACTCATTAAAGGAAAAATGGAGCTGTCTTTGTTTCCCCCTCCTTCAAATCTTTTTTCTTCTCCATATTTACTGAAATGTAAGTGCTGGTAGAAAACCTTCAATGGTACAAAGTAGGAGGTAAAGGGAAGTTTAAGCGGTCAAAAACAATCAGCAAATAGTGGTAATGACTAATAGGTGACTTTGAAAGTTGTATATTTAAACTTAAATGTCTCAACGTCTGTTTTGGAAGAAGGAATAAAGTTCCATCAGGTCTAAAGTCTGAACAGAAACACAAACATTTGTGCGAGTCAGCACCTGATGGCGTCTCACAGGTCAACAGCTCCAAGCAACTTCCCGGTGTCCGAGTTAAAAAGTGTGAGTTTTACATATGAAGATGAAGGTTTGAGGGGTTGAGCAGCTGATATCCCACTCATAGAACAGCTGTACAGTAGATGTTTTTGAGGTTAAGGTTGAGCAGTAACAGTACAGCATTGCACAACCACTATTTCATACTGGGCAAAATTAAACTATATCAACATATAACCTCATCCTGGTCCTTGTTCCTTCTGCTTACATTCTCCTCTGAGCAAACATCTCACTCCAGTTTTATGGTGTTGTTCTACAGTACCTTTGAGTAGACACAAGCTTCCATACTCACCTTTTTGTATTCAATTATGTGTCTTTTTTTTTTTTTTTTGTATGTGTATGTGACAAATAACACGTACCAACAGAAATGCACCTGAATGTCAGTGTGATTCCGCCGGGTCAGGTCACTAAAAGCACACAGATGTCACACATCAACGGGGCTCACATGCTGCTGAAGACCTGGATATAAATCACAATTATTGACGCTGGAGACGCTGACCGCACACTGCAACCCAGCACAGCACAGGGAACTTCTCCCCTTCTGCCTCTCCTGAAGTCTCAAAATAAAGATTGGTGTGGGCTTCCAGTCGCCAAACCAGACAGGAACATAAAGTGAGTGTGTGTTTTCTCCAGGAAGCTCAATGTCAATGCATAGAATAGGAGAAGGCAGCGAGATGTGTGTTCTCCCTGACCAGAGTCAGAGTCAGAGTGTGTGTGTGTGTGTGTGTGTGTGTGTGTGTGTGTGTGTGTGTGTGTGTGTGTGTGTGTTCAGCCTCAGTCTTTACTATCAGCGACTGTTTCTTTCTCTGTTTTCATCTTGCTGGGAGGTTCATGGATTAAAGAATTAACATGTGACTGTCAAGGAGGAGAAAAGCCAGACAGGTTGATGTGTTATACGTCATCTTTGGAGGAGAGTTACAGAGCATGGGGTCTATGGGCACGCACACACACACACACACACACACACAGTCAGACACACACACACTGTGTCCTTCCTGTCTGCATCTACGAGATATGATTTGGACTGACAGTGGCACCAGACTTCCTTACACAACTCTGAGTAGGAAGACCTTGTCTCTCTCTGACCCTGTGTGACCTGTCCAACAATCCCTGTAAAGATAAGTCATGTTTTTGTACTTCAGCTGGCTGCTGCTCTCTCCATCTCTGAATGTCTCAAGTGGCTTCCGAAGAGTGTTATGTTATATTCTGTATGCATTAGGGGTGCATAGTAAATATCAATATGACAAATTGTAACGTCATAGAAATTGGACCAATTTACTTTAAATTATGGCTCCAAAGAACACAAAAACATTGTGGTGAGATTGCCGAGCTAGCGTACAATGCTGTAGGTGAGGTTAAGGTGAGTCAATGAGTGAGGTCAGTGTAAATAAACACCTAAACACAACTGAAACATTGACTTCCAAGCCACGAACTGTTGTGAGGTAGAAAACAAGCTGCAGTAACACTGAACTCCAAAGCTGATCGCTGGGGTGAGTGAGTGTGTGAATGACATTCAATGCCGTGTCAGCAACACCGAATTTTTCATGGTAAAGGCATTTCATTGCAATAACTATATTTAGAGACAGAAAGATAAATAAATCAAAGAAACATGAAGGTATAAACAACCACATAAACACCAAATAAGATGTTTCAAGTTTGCGGTTGACAATATTGTGCGTTAAAGTATTGTTAAAGACGTAACGTATCTTTACTGTAAAATTGTTGTCTTGTGATAATTAGAGGAGGACAACAAAGCAAAATGTGCCAAAAGAACAGTAAAAATTGTCACACAGGTGTTTTCTCTCCTTTTAACAAAAAACGTGTGAGTTTGAGTCACCAGTATGACACCTCGTATATGTTAGTTTGAAAGGTAAAAACAAAGGTCTTGGCTTCACGACTTTAGTGTCATCCCTGAGGTGTTCGTTGGCCTCTGATACCAGCACACGGCACAATATTAACATATGAAAACCCCCCACATCTACCATGAGTGACCACAGGAAGGCCTTAGGAAAAGGACTTGGGGATGATATTTGGAGTAATGGGACCCAGCGCAGGTGTAGCGTACCTTCTGCTTTTAATAAATGACGTCCGGCCCCTTAAAGACAATTCTATTACCTCTGCAGTCATG
>CAAKHB010002338.1:205019-207989 GCA_901007665.1 Aeoliscus strigatus
TTCAGTAGCATCAAAGACCAGAGCCAAACACAACTGATAAGCTGCTCTCTGTGGCTATGTGAGTACCGCACAGCTCTCATCCCCCCGCTGTGATAGTCTCCTCACATAAACACGCCGGTCTTCCCTGGGCCAGGATCTAAACAAATCGGACATGATTGATTTGCCAGAGGCCATGAGATAACTGTTCATCGGCCAATGGGCTATGAATAGAAAGGGCCTTGAAGCCTTCATACAGTCTGGATGGGCTGCTGACCATGTGGACGTTTGAACAGATGTTTCGGATTTCTTATTAGTTATCATTTTACTTTCAGCCAGTGAGAACTTCTTCCTCACACACAACTCAATCCGATTTGATGCTTCTTGGGAACAAGATTTCGTCGCTGCTGCGGTCGAGAGCTTACGATATTGTTCAGCAAAATAAACTGATTCATCGTACTAATGAGATGTATTAAAAATGGAGTTGCCACTCAAAGAACGCAATCCGCAAAAATGGTTATTCTTGTAATTGGGAGTGTAAACAGTTCCTAAATGGTGTGTGGGCTGTCGCCTTGTCGCTGTCGACGCAAACTAAGGAGCAGTACATAGATCGCTATCACAAGGTGTTTGGTTGAATTTCACTTTGCCAAGAGAAAGCTATCTCGACAGTGCTGCCAAAAGGACTGTGCATTTCTAATCCCTAGATGGCTCGTAGGTGCAACAAATCTTATCTATCTACATGCTGTCAAAAATGTCACTGCCATATCAAATAGAGAAGACGATACCTGAAGGAGAGGTGCCGCGGGGAAGAGGAGCAGCACAATGTGCTTTTTTTTTTTAACTTACCGGTGCATGCAAACATACACGAACTCCTACACCTAATACACTGGAGAGACATGGAGCTGTCGTCTGTTGATAAACAAATGACAGACAAATGACATGTTGGAACACCTCCACCAGGCCCGATAGTAATCGCCCTGTGAGATTGTGCCAATAGCATCTCTTCTAGTGGGAGAGAGAAAGGGGGGAGAGGAGCAAGGCCTGTGTGTCATTTTACACAAACAAAACCTCTGCCAAACACAAGATCTGATTGCTTCCACCGTCAAACTGTGTCCAATCTAATCTGTCTGTCAATCTGGGTTGCAGCGAGTGAAAAGATGGTTAAAGGAGGGATGATGGAGCGGATGGACGGTAAAGAGGTGAAGAAAAAAGTGAATCTTCTGTCGCAGGATTAGATTGTAAGGTTGCAGCAGTATGCACCTGATTGATCTGATGGAACCTCTTTTTTTTTCCGCCCGCTTTCTGCAAAGAGGATGTGCTTTCCCCGGCATCTGTCGGCATATCTGTCTTTTCCTCCTGAGGAGAAGAGACCAAGCCTTTCACATTCACCACATCTGGATTTCACTTTGTTTAACATTGCGAGGCCATCTTTCTGCATGTGTGTATGTGTGTGTGTGTGTTTCATTGATCTCATTCATCTGTTGAAATACAGACTAAAATCCATTAGTGGCATTTCAGTACTAGTGTTTCCCATGTATTTGCTTTAAACTTAATATGTACCTTCAACACCAAAACATGTAGTAATTATTAAAATTACATTATTAAAAATGATTATTATATTGGGCAGTTTTCTACCATCAGTGACACATGAATTGACCATCAGATATTTGACAAATTTTGTCAGTGTTTTCGCAGAGTTTATCTGACTCTGTCGTAACGCAACAAGCACCGTATCTTATGGTGGGTTCCGTTTGCAGCGGACGTGTGTGTCGGCTACTCGCAGGATGGAATTTCTGGGTGAAAACCAGCTAGACAGCTACAGCTAATTCAGCTGTACCGTAACAACAAACTCACTGATGTGTGTACAAGTCACTGAAATGACAAAAAAAGAAATCGAAATGCTAAAAAAACAGATCGAACTGACAGCGGGTACTGTACACCGCCATCTTGGATTCTGAATTCTGGGTCCTCTGAGTTGGACTGATGTCCATGTCTGATTTTCCTGCTTAGGACGACATTTAATTTGGAATATTCCTGTTGTCGCTGCAAATAAAAAACAAATAAAATGAATTCCAGGGAGCTCATCTTTGGAGGACATGCTTTCCACATTTGTCTCCATGTATTTCTGGGGTGTTGTGTGCGTGTGTGTTGGTGTTGAGTGTGCGGCATTGCTCCTTGCAAGGTGGGTGTCATGTATCCGACGGTGAAACCAGTGGATAATTGGCATCATGGTCCAAAACCCAGCAGTGTGAGCTGACCTGAGAGATGCTATTATGGGGGAGAGAGGCAGAGGGACTGAATGTAACCGGGTACGTATAGACAACAACACTAGTTCATTTATTTATTTATGAATCTATGTGTGGGGACATGAATATGGTGATGTGTATGTGCGTGCGCAGCTATCTATGGGAATACCTGCACCATTATGTATATGTGTTACATTTGACTGCAGGAGTGGGAGGCGAGAAGAAAAGGGTGCATGTATTATCAGCAGAGGCAACGCCTCACATTACTCATAGGATTACATTCATCCATTCATTCATGCATTCATTCATTCATTCATCATGTCCCACTTGTTCCGGTTTCGGGTCTCGGTTGTGCTGGAGCTGATCCCAGCTGTCAACGGGTGAATGTCTGAGGACACCCTGGCCACATTCTTCTGTGTTTCTACAACACAATATGTGCTTTTGCCTCGTCCTTAATTCAATGGCGTCCCTCCCACTGCTGTGGCTTCTTCCAATTCGATTAGCAGGCTAAAGCCATCAAGATTTCCAAGAGACAAAATGAATGCTTGTATTAATCCCAGCAATTTCCATTTAAAACGTGAGGGCATCGATGAGATTAATAAGGGCTGATGCTGAATAATTACTCTGCAAACACGGGAACACGGGTGATAGGAAAAGCACAGCTGGGCCTGCCCCTGAGCGGCCTCTGGGAAACCACACGGTGGGGTGGAGGGGGTGGGGATGGGGGGGGGGGGGGTGGTCAAAGTAA
>CAAKHB010002338.1:208009-228832 GCA_901007665.1 Aeoliscus strigatus
AACCCCGGGGGGGGGGGGGGGGGGGGGGGGGGGGGGGGGGGGGGGGGTGGTCAAAGTAAAGCAATGGCAATGACTGAGGTGATGAATCTCTTAGCTGGCCCCTTATGCAATTAACAAGCAACGTTTGTATTAATTTGGTTCCCCCAGAGTGGTGACTGGTCAGATGTCTCAGGATCTAGGGTCAGGGGTCGAGAGCAGAGGTCAATCCAACAGGAGCGCAAAACCAGAGCAGACGTGAGAACTGAGGAAGATTGAATTACATTTCCATTATATTTATGGTTTGGGTTTGTCTTTAATTTAGTCCATTTAAGTGTTCCCACCAAAACGTGTCCATGAGTTTGGGGTTTGAAGAGACCCATTTGATTAGGAGGGATCAATTGTTGCATTTGTTGTCTGAGCATTCGATAAAACTGAAATTGATTTCGGGATGTGGCTGGGGGAAGAGGAGACAAACAATGGCAGTGTACCTTAAGGAACAGATTGCAAGCTAACATGTGCAAGGCTGAAAGAAAAGCACAATGAAGATAACCACAATAAATCAGAGATACAGTCTTGACATTATTTATGTGGGAAATGACTATTCTCGCTGGAAATGGCTGATTTTTCATGGGATATCTACACTGGTGCACAGAGTCCCCCATCACTCCTGTGTGCTAATGCTACATTGTGTTAGCTTATCATGTTAAAAGGCTAATTGATGGTTCAAAAACCCTCATGTGATTATGTTAGCACAGCTGAAAACTGTGGGTTAGAGGAGCTATAAAACTGAAATTGTCACACGTATTGTAAAGACCAAAGCTGCAACTGGTGCAACGATAAACTGGTGATCCATCATCATCCACTATAAAGGTTGCATCGATCCCCAGTTCTGGGTGGTGGAGAATATTTGATCCTCCTACTTTAGACTCCAAACTAGAGCTGCAATGATTGTTTTACCAATCAGGTATACCACTAATTATTTCACTGATTCATCAAGTAATCGGATAAAATTATTTTTTACATTATGGAAACACAAAAAGGTCCCTGGTTTGATTCCTGACCTGGGGGTCGGTATCTGTATCTGTATCGGTGCTCTTTGAGTACTTTGAGGGCACGTGTTGGTTTACATTTCATTGCAGCCACTGGTCAGTGAGTCAGTCATAAACACACTAACTATGCTGATTTAAGTGTCTAACTGGTGATGACAAGTCAATATTATGAACAAGTTTATTCTCCCGACTTTATTATGCCTATGCTAACGTTAGTGTGTTTCCGCTGTGAACTGGATGTTTAAACTGGTACTTGTAGTCAAGATGCTTTAGCATTACGTTCTTGTAATAACACTTTATGCAATGAACTTCAGTTTCAGCTGGAAATGAAGCAAACTTTTGAATATTTTGTCCTGCTTGGTCATCGTCTTATTCTTCTATGTGTGTGGCGGTTAGCATCCATTTCGGGGCGCGAGCAACACCTAGTGTTTTGTTTAAACAGCAGTTGAATGCTGCTTTGATTTGTAGCCTTTTTGCCTCAATCCTTTTTTTCATAATTGGGTTACTCAGTTATTTTTATTGTTGACTAGTAGTGGATTATTTTTTCTAAGCCCCTACTTTGGACTTCGGTTCTGTTCAACGTAACTTCACGCCTAACTTAAATCAGCGTAACTTAAATCTGCACACCTGTAAAAGTTTCCCTGTTCAAGCTTCTTCCATGGTTTTCTGTCTGCAGCGCTTCCTGTAGGACACTGCAGTTTCAGAGGAGCATGAAATGTTGTGTATTAGTCGATGTTGTGTATTTTCAAAGAGCATGTTTGTAGCCATACAAACATTATAGCATACACGTATATATTTTCACAGTAGAAGTAGTAGGTGGCTGTAACACATGCTGTTTTGTAACTAATTTTACATTTATGTATCCAGCAGTCTCTCTGAACGTTGCCTCAAAACACACATACATTCCCTTGTATTCTTCCTAATAATAGTCTTTTATTAAAGCATACAGGATGCTCATATCTATACGAATACACTGCAGACTGAAGTGAGTTCTGCGAAACTCTTTAATAAGTCTTAATAACAGACTCTGTGACCTCACTCTGGATACTGTCATACCAGGCACTTCAAAAGAGGTCACGCAGCCTCAAGGTTAATGCTGTTTCAAATAAAAGGAGAACTTGTTAAAATTAACACTGTGGCTGAGCAGCTCTACTTCCCTTCACAATATACACAGTCTTGATCCTTTTATGTATTTGAGAGAAAGCATTTCCATATGTTTTCAAACATGAGGAAAATGCTCCAGGGATGGACTGTCATGACCGCCGCCTATACAGCTTCAAAAATGCTCCTTTGTTAAATGGCAACGGGGGAGGAAATGAAGCCTGACACTATTTTCATTCTGAAAACACCATCCGGACCTGCCCTGCCCTGACGATTATCATAGTTCCTTAAAGTGTTGCATGCGTGGAAGGAAACAGTGTGTCAGACAACAGTTCACACTCCTGTTACAGCAGCGTAATACGTCCCCTTGCTCTCCCCGCCTCGCTCTCTCACTTGTTTTTTTTTTTTTTTCTTTTTTTCTGCTGAACAGAAGCACATGTTTCTGTATAATTAAAAAGCATTTTTTGTCCTCATGGGCTTCTACTTCTACTTTCATTGCAGTAAGTAATTTTTAAGCATCTCACTTTTTTACTGATTGCCCTTGCTCTAGTTAGCACCACAAGTACATGATTACACGCGCGAATTTACGTCTATAAATGTTGTTTTAGTTTAATTCATCGAGTGAATTTTTTCATCTGTTGACAGAAGAGCTCCCCCTCACGACAGCTGAAGTGGCACAACACAGTGAAAGAGCACTAACCGTAATTGAAAAGACAAAACAACATATGTTCCGTTTGAGCAGAAGTTCCTCTCTAATATGTGGCTCCACAGATGACTGGGATTGTTTTGTTTCAGCTGCACTTGTCCCATCTGCCAGGAAGATCGGCTGGCTTCATTACAGCATGAGAAGAACCAGTTGCTGTGTGTTTGTTTGTTGTTTGTGAGTTCCAGCTTTGGAACACATGTGGCGAACACGGAGGCGTCCTTGAACGGTCGTGGTTTCGGGCGCAAAGAAATACTGTCTCTGAAATGTCGAGGCTCCTCTTAGGGCAGTTCAGGAAGAAGGTCTTTGGAACGGGAGAGCCCTTGGACTTGGACGGGTAGTTGAAACTGGAAGTGTGTTTGTGTGCGTGAGTGTGTCGGGGGTGAGGAAAAGAAGAACACATGATGGGTTTCTATCTCCCTCCATCTTCGAAGGCCGACAGGGTCCTAAGCCTGGCTCAAGGGGCTTATGCAGATTCAATGACCTTTTTCCCAGGGACCAGATTTTACACTTAAATCACAATTAGACCAGCGGTGTCCCTTGAGGGACACGCAGACCAACCTACCCCCCGCCCTGCAGCAGGGGCTAAAAGCCACGGTGGCACCCTTCCTGGGCTGCATGCTAAACGATGTGGAACACATGTAAACTACAGAGCGGCCTCGCTGTCGGCAGTGACTAACATACTGCAAGTGGGTGGACAAAGAGGGCCGGGCAATGTATGACACTTCTGCTCTAAATGCCAGAGAGCTTCCAACGTTTGTGTGATGGACAAAGTGAGAGGAACCTAGTTATTGCCAGCATGTGGCTACTTCGTGACGAATGTGATGCAAGAGACAACGGATTGAAGACAATGTTTTCCACCAGAAGAGTTTTATTGAGAGGTACATTTCGTTGAAATGCTCCATTTTCTTTTTTTTTTTTAGTGATTTCAGAGGCACCTCAGAATCAGAATGTGTTTTTATTGCTAGTTATGTGTACAAATACAATTATTTCTGTTAGCAAACTACCAAACACTGAACACAATATATATGTTTATATATATTTTTTTTGTTAATATTTAATCATTAAATTAATAAGTATGTAACTGTCATTTAGCCAACGTTGTTTCTTTTCAATGATACGTCGACAAAAGGCACACAAGACTGCATGGGAGTCAACCAATGGTAGCTGGGGAAAATGGAAGGGAATAGGAAATAGGAAATAGGAAAAAGCTCCGAGCTCTGTCCTTATTACTCAGTTCAAACATACATGACCGATGGTACCCCCCCACACACACACTCAAACTGTAGCTCTATTACAGGGACACAAGGACATACACGCAATTTCACCTCCCCTTCGATGGCTGCAGGTTTGTTTGTCTTTAATTCCCCGCCGTGTGGGGGTAATGGGGACTCAGTGACAGCTGTCATTCTGCCATGACCTCAGCGGAGTGCAGATCAGTAGTGGCGTGATGATTGTCAGGATCAGGTGTGTGTGCATGTCTGTGTGTGTCAAGGTGTGTGTGTGTGTGTGTCTGTGAGAGAGAGACAGGGAGGAGGTGGACAGAGGCCGACGGGTGCATTTGATGTGAAAATAGTGGTTAAATACTGAAAGGGATTTCCTCCACTCTCAGTCCCCCCCAGGCCCAACAATATGCCACGACGAAAATCTTTATTCAGTTGTCGACTCAGTCTGACAGCGGGCCAAAACAAGAGTCACACACTCAAAGGCTGATGTGACAGAGGGCATTAGGAACTGGAAAGACAAAATCTAAGTAGAGTGGGGATGTAGTTTCAAGCACTTGCTCGACATTTTCCAATGTTTGATGCCTTGAAGTTCTTCATTGGAGATGAAGTATTAACTTCTTGACACAGAAGTGAAAGATTCCTACAGTTACACCCCCTGATCTTATCTCGTCTTGTTTTTCTTCTTACGGGACAACACTGTCTGTGGCTGAATCAACTCTTCCCTCTGCACATTCTGTCTGGTTTATGTATCACAGCTGTCAGAATTAATAGAATACAAGTGGAAGGTGCACATGATAGCAGGAGCAGGGCACGGTCGACTGCTACGCTAGAGGGACAAGGGGCCAAGAGACCGAGGGCTGGAAGGTTCATAGTTTGTGGTGATTTTGCTCACTGACACATCAGCCCAGGCTGTGAGGTTGGTGTGGAGTTCAGCTGTCCCACTGGGGGTGGGTGTCTGCGGTCAGAGTCTTGTGTTAGACCACAGAAACTGCTAAAATAAAGGTGAAAAAAAAAATATATATATAGCGCGCAGAGCATTCGTCTCCCTCCTTTCTCCAGTCTCTAACATCGCCTCCTTATTAGCATGCCGCCCGGGCCATGCAGGACACGCTGTCTCTCAAAGTGAGGACCTAGCCAAGGTGTGTGTATGTGTGTGTGTGTGTAGGACCCTGTCACTGTGCATGACTCATCCTAATTGGGAAGGTCTCTGCTCAGCAGCAGGTCCCTCTCCTGCTGTTTCAGCCTGTTTAAAGTGATGAACCCGGGATGAGACCAGCAGTCAGACGCCGCAGCTTTCATAGCCTCCGTGTTTGACCTCGTTCTGTCTTCCTCACCTCTTGTGCATGCGTGATTCAAAAGTAGATCATTCACCCCAGGATTGGGTATAAAATACAAGATTCCCACTCGCCATACACACACCCAGCCCTTGAGAACGATTACATGTCAGCAATCCCCACGATTTGGTGCCTGCTTTAGCTGCTGTGAACTCATCGCACCCATCTGGGGAATTATGTAAGCTGTAATGCAGGTCTCACCTGCCAACGCAGAGTGCAAGGCCAGCCGAGGGGCGGTGGGGGTTCTGGCCGTCATGTGATAAGTCTGCCCTGACCAGTTCAAAGCTGATTTGGCCGGTGGCCGATTTCCTGCAGCTAATCATTTAAGGAACCTCGCATCATGGAAGTTCAGGGAAGGTGAGGAGGAGAATGAGAGGAGTCAGATGTAGAGAGACAAAAAAAAAATCTCTATTTTTAGCTCTCACTCATCTTTCTATTGCTGTTCTGCAGTTTGGACAATGACCTGCGATCTTTGTAGTTGAGTCACTGTCCTGTACATTCAGCTGCTGTCTGCGATGAACCGTAGTCACGTCGTCGATGAAATGCACACCGGTTCCCATGAAGATCATGTGTTTTATGCCCTCCACGTGTCTATATGGGTTTTCTCCAGGTACGTCCTCCCACTAGGTTAATGTTCTAGGTGTGAGTTAGCCCTGCAGTGAAGTGTCATCTCGTCCAGGTTGTACTCTGCCCGTTGAGCCTTCAGCAGCCGGGGTCGGCTCCTGCATAACCGTGACCTTAAACAGGAGCAAGCAGAAGATGATGAGCAAACCGTAAAGATCATCTCTTTCTAGTCACGTTGGTTTTAGTTCCATCAGTTTCTAGCCCTCTGGAGCTATGAAAAAACTTGGACAGTACTTGGATGGTTCCCTGTCTGCATTAATAAAATATACATAGTCATGAATAGCACGTTTTCAATCGCAATAAGTAAACTAGAAAAGAGAGAGAGCTCAGACCTCCGCCAATCAGCTCATTTTCGACCGAATGTCATCGTCCTCCATTCATTTGATCTCCTCTAATAAATTCATGGATCATCACAACATGACTTTGTCACTAATAGTCAAATAGTTAATAAAAAATCATTAGACACCTTGTGACGCAAATAATGACTTCTGAGCCCTATTTTTTCTTCTTTGCAGGAGTAAAAACAAACAAAAATAAAAAAACACTGTCGCAGGGTGGGCTCCAACCCCCGGCCTTTGTGTTAACAGACAGACCCACTAACCACTGGACCACAGAGACAGTCCACTGCTGCTATTGTGGAGTTCTAGACACAGATGTCTGAAAATGTCCCTATCTGACAATGAGGAAGAATCCTTCAACAGATTCCTGGATCCAGATGGTTCCAGAACATTACCAACATTTAATCATCTGGTCCTGGTCCATTAGCAGCATCTGGCCATGACCTTTTAAGTTATTTTACTATCAGACAAACAAACTGATAAACCCTGGCAAAAACAGAACCTCCTTGGCGGAGGTAATGGAGCTGCAGAGAAAGCTTTAACCCTGAGCTGACAACTGTATCTGGTTATATTCAACTTCTGCCAAACTTATTCTGCATTCGAACGTAAATCATTTCAGTAGAAGTACTGGTAATCTTCTGTCTGCGTGTGATGTGTGGCCTCTGACTGAGACGTCTACTTGTACGCCGGCTCTCTGGGTCGATGTGAGCGGTGTTTTTTGGCGGAAGCCCTCCATCTTCTTGTCCCAGTGGGGAGCGGCCTGTGCTTCACAGCCTCCCATAAGCCCTCGCATGGCCAGAGAGGAGCGAGACACGGAGGGGCAGTGTGTTTAAAAATAAAAACACATCACTTTAGTGTAACATAACTGGGTGGTCGCTTTGTGTGTTTTGTTGTTGCCCCAGGATTTTTTTTTTTTTTGACAGGATTAGTCAATTCAGGGTTTCCTTTGTGCTAACATACGTGCTCCCTTCTCTTTTCCATGTCAATACTGTATTTTTGGCTCGCTCATATGTCACACGCTAGGCCTTGTCTATCCGTGTTTGTGTGTCCCCCATCAGCAGTCGACACAAACACTCAGTGTGTCACAGCAGCCTGTGCTCCGAACGCCCCCTCAGTGCTTATCTCTACAAAATGTGAATCTGTTTTTCTACTGTAATGGAAACCATGTTGGTAACATCTTAACATATAACATTCACTCAAACACACTGTGAAACTCTATCTCACCGCTGAGTCAAAGCTCTTTTATACGATGGGAATGTGTGGCGGGCGCGATGTGGTGAAACACAACGTTTTGCCCAAAGCACAAACTCCTCCTGAACGCACACACAGACTACAAGGATTCTTTTATTATTCTTTATTTCTTTTTTTAACAGCGGACAATTTAAAAAAAAAAAAAGACGAAAACACAAGAGTATTGTGTGCTTTAATGTTTTTGAAGCTCGCGTATGTCTCTGTCTTTACGTTTGCAGACGAGCAGCGGTTCAGATTTCTTGAGGCAATTTGTTTCAGGTAACTGGAGCTTTCAACTGCAGTTGAGTGTATCCTGGGAACTATTAGGGAAAAGTGAGCATTCGTGCTTTTCAAAATGTTGATGGATCCTACATAATGAGCATGTAACTGATCACAAAGATAGACAGATAAGCTTTATTTTTTTCCCCTGCTAAGAGCAGTGTACTGTGAGGCAGGAGAGGAGGCAGCTAGCCGGCGGTACAGACGTGATGCTAAAGAGGCTCTCAGTGGCACATTGTTATTCACTCACTGCTCCTGCTGGGATAGCTACAGGCTGTTTAAGTCTTTTTTTTTTTCCCCTGCAAGAAGTCTTGGAATTGAATCCGTGCACAGTCAGCACAGCTGTAAGCTCAGATCGAGAGCAGCTAGACATTCGGTTTCGTAGGGATCCTCTATAAACTGCGTCCACATCGTTCCGTCTGTCTGTATGTGCTTCATATGTTAAACTCGACTGGTGAGGTTTGAACTTTCTTTTTTGCTTCTCTTTGGCAAAGTCTTTGCCATCACCCAAATATTTTAAACACTTTGTTGTCTGTTGGGATCCAAGTTGGGAGAAGGAGGCCCCAGGTAAAAGCACTATTTAGGGCACGGATTCCATGGAGGGCATCAGAGAGACAAGAGGTTGGAACAGGTGTTCCTGCTGCAGACAGCTCTCTTTTAGCCTCCAGGTAGACCGAGACAATCATCACACGCTGATGTATCTGCTTTAGAGGACATATGGTAATGAGTTTAGGCTGACTGACATGTGACTGAAACCATTGGGGGTAGGGGTGTGTGTGTGTGGGGCGGGGGGGCTACAGCTCGGACAGGAGGGCAGGTTTAAAACAGACTATGCCAGCGGTCATGGTAGGAATAGATCGGGATGTTGGTCCCAAGAGTGGAACCGAGGAGAGGTATGTCATTGTGGTAATTACGGCTTGGTTATGGTATGTGTAGGAATGGCTGATCTCAGACCTGTGCCTCTGCTGGCAGTCTCTTGTCACCATTATGTCCTTGAAGTTCTCTACTACAACTAGAGGTGGATGATTGTATCTTGATATTTGATGTCATATTTGAAACAAAAACATGAGAATAGCAATACTTCCATTTTATACCGTCCATGTATAAACCATCATCAAATACGAGTGCAATAGGTGAAATATAAAAATGTATTTTCACATTTTCACTGATGGTCAGCGAAGTGAAAATGGCAGAATCGGTTTTATTGGCAAGAATGTTGAAATCGTTTGACATGACAGGTATGAGACGTTAAACACAGAATTAAAAAAAAGGAGAAGAAAGGTTTAAACACTGCACAAGTCATAAAAATGAATTTGAATAAAATAAAGTAGAATAATTAAAAAAAATACAGTACTTACACTACTATATACATTACACTACCGTTGTGTAGCTGTGATGCTAAAATGTCTCTTTCAAAATTTACTCTGGCAGTTAAAAACAAGCACTTTGCACTTTGAATCGAAAATGTCAAATATTGAAGTGTTCTTAAAAATATTACGTTTTTTTTTTTTTTTACATGTATGGTCCTTAAAGCTTCTAAACATCTCCTACACAATATGGTTACACATTTATTTTTTTCTTGTCATTTTAACTCTTTTGTGCAACATAAATACATAAAATGACGATGGATAAAAAAAGTACTCCAAGTTAACAAATGTATGAATATGTTTATACTGTATATCAGCAGTGGAAATAAAAAGTAGACTTGTTGCAGTAAGACTTTTCTGTACTTTTTGAAGTACCTGGTTGCAATTCATTACATAAGCAACAATGAAGGGCCACGACCAACAATATCACCTTGATACTTCCACGTTAGCTGACTGTTGTCTGGGACAGCAGGTGTATCGAAGCTGTTACGAAGCAGCTGCAGCAGAACTCAGACTAAACGAGCATCACAGCGAATGTTATCTGACCTCTGGGTTTTACATACGTCATTTACAATTTGCCGCTCAGTGCGCCTCTATAGCAGATCTGTCTCTCTTTCATTCCCTCTTTAACCCTTTGAAGTCAAGGGCACGCTTTGAACTCAGACAGACCCACTTTTTTTTTTCTGTGCCATCGTCCTTTTTCATTTATTTTCCTCTCACTGCTCCCACCGCTCATCCTACATCGCCTCATCCCTGCATTGGGCTAATGATAGCTTTCACAGGGTGTCAAAGACATGTCAGAATTACACCTGCACCAATATTAATAGTATTATTGCCCCTGGCATGGTCACGTCTATATCTCCTCGGACAGCACCTACAATATAGATAAATGTAAGAGCGTGGCAGATGTCCAAACACAGAGCATGGAGGTGATGGGAATGACAAAAGTGACTCTTTCCCAGAGTGCTAAGATTGAAATGCTGTGACTGAGTGGCGCATGTTAAAGATGGCATCACTCCCCAACGCACACCAGCACATCCCGAGTCACCCCACCTCGCTCCACCATGATTGATTCGCTGCCCAGAGGCTGTAAACCCTGAACCTTTCCCCTCCTCAGAACCCTGTCTCCTTTTCTTTTCTTTTCTTTTTTTTTTTGCCTGTCCACCATGCCTGCCCCCAGCGTCTGCCGGCTTGTCTCCCCTTCTGAATGGCATCATCAGGTATGACAAGAGAATAAATCTGTGGGCGCCGACCGTCGCCTAGCGTCTGAGCGACGTCCATGACAGCGCTCAATAAACTCCCCGAGATTGTTTTTTTTTTTTTTTTCATCTTCTTCCTTATTTTAATCTTCAACAGCAGACACTGGAATCCTACTGTCAGCATAACTGGAGCATATTAGCAGGGCTGGACCCACCTGGACCTGCCGCTCCCCGACCTGTCCCCTCCTTGTAATTATCCCCTTGCCCCTTTCCCATTAACCTACTCCCTTTGATCCCCACACATGCTGATATTATGCAAAACTGCTGAATAGAGCGACGAGGATAGTGCCAAACAGCACTCAGTTACCCATGGTTCTGATTCGCTCACTTATTCTGCTCTTCTTTTGCTCACTATCTCCCAGTATTTATCTACTTCTTTGTCATGGATGAAATTAATTTAAAATGAGCCTGGGAGGGTAGAAAAGGGACAAAAGAGAAAAAGGAGGGTAGGGAGAAGAAGAAAACACAAGTGTTGGACACTTTTACAAGCCATCCAGGATGAATATGGGAACCTGAAAAAACGGTGCCACAAAAGAATTATTTCTTCTAGTGCGCGCGCGCACACACACACACACACACACACACACACACACATACACACTGCATGTATCAAGTAAAACGTCTTCATTAGGTGTGGGGCCTAAAAGCAAATATCAGGGTCTGCACAATGCTGAAGGTCTGTGACTGACCTTTCTTTGGTTTTAATCATTGCAACTCTTGACAGCTTAATAAGTTGAAGGTGCTGGGTTGCAGCCTAACTTAATAAGACCCACACCAGAGCCTTGGCCACCTATGATTGCTCCCATAAGTCTTTGCACATCTGGCTCTGTGTCCTTGGGTGAAAGATATTTTCCATAAGTTTTGTCATGCTACGGCGCCATTGGCTCTTTGGTAACTACCAGGATGAGGGTGTCTTCGGAACGTCACGCCGTTATCCTAACCGAACGACAGCCGCAGAGCGTCGCACCGTGTCGTTAAATATTCCAGTGGTTTATCGGTGTGCTTTGTAAATCACACACAAGCATCTTTACTTCTATACAGCTGAAGTATATTGTGAGGTCGATGCCAGCCGTATTCCATGGTTTACTACTTCTGTGGATGAATTCCGCACCATTTATAATGCACATAAGGTGGATGATTCTGTATGCAGTAAAGTTGGATTTTTATGAGGCTGTAGCTCGTCACTCTCTGCTCCCCTCTTGTCTGCATCAGCATGCAAAGGAAGAAATTAATTCATGGCTTTGTGAGGAAATATTGAATATTGTTGCACTCGCTTATCTGTGAAGTTCTGCATTGTAAGTCAATATCAAAATCTGGAATAAATGTTACTCTATGTCCAGTATTTGGCACCTGACACCAAGACAAATGCATACATCCTGATTGTTTTGGTATCACCTGAAATAACCTTAAATATAACATTATAAATACAACATATTCTAGGTCTGTGATGTCTAAAAAAAAATGTCAAAACATCTGTCAATCTCAAATAATATTCACATTTTTATTTAATCTAATTTTTTATTATTTATTTATTTTTATTTTTATTTTTTAAATTATCAGTCCGATAAAAACAAAAAAAAAGTCTCCAATGAGGTGAGATTGCTGCGCTAGCGTACTTTGCCGTAACTTCCCCTGCAGCTGAAACGGCAGCATCACTATGACGGTGATTGAAAGACTACGAAGACACATGTGCTGCTAAAGAAAGGCCCAGGGCTGGCTACTATGGCCACGGAATTTGAAAATGTTTGCCCGAGACAACTTGTTGACCAGCCCTTTACCCTCGTAGATGATAGGGGATTTTGTCGGCTTGTAAACACTTGGAGCCAGGGTTTGTCAGTTCGTTCTGACAACCCTAACTTCCACAAATCAGTAATTATAAAATAAGGCATACCACAATTTGGACAACAGCTCGTCTGCGTATACCCGCATGTACCCGCTTGTCTGCGTATACCTGCTGCCATTGCTTGTTTCAACAGGCCAGAGTTCTTTTAAAAGGCCCCAGTGTGAGGTGGGCTGCTATCATTAGGAGTCATATTCACGAAGGGCTGCAGGGAATTGTCTGATTGGACAGACAGACATCAGAAGTCCCATCTGGGCCACCCACACTCTGTTCAGAACAGGTGCTCCTCCTCCCACCTCACCTTACATCTTCAACCTTTCCTGACCCCGAAGACCAGCGCCCCACGTGTGGAGTGGTCAGGCCTCTCCTGTTTTCCTTTGTGTACCCGTGGTTTGACTGTTGTGCGTCGGCACAAAGGCCCATGTCATAGTTTGAACCTGAGCGCTTACTGCTGGATATATTTTAATGAATAGCCTTTGTTTGGGGTTCACGTTGCCTCCGTGTCATCTCCATAGGAGCCACACAGAGCCCTTAAAGGTGAGGATGAAAGCCCTTACGGGGGACACGGGGGGTTGAGGAGGGTGATGTAGATGAAGAGATAGTATGGAAACAGCATGAGGACATTAAAAGCCAGCCCTTGCTCTTTTAAATCCACCCATAACAGAGACAGTCGAGATTGAAATGTAAATTGCCTATTAGATTTCCATGTAAAGCATCTCTATCCTCCTTTGTGGCTGCAGTTGGTAGACAAGTCACTTCTCATGAATATGACAGTGAGTCAGTTATGCGCAATGGAGCCACTGAACTAATTTCTAAGAATTAGTTGTTCATTTGAGACGTATTGAGCAGGTGGAGACTGCTGCAGGAAAACAAAGTGCTACATGAAGTGTGATGGGATCAGCGCGCTGTTGTTACTACTTGTGCCCGTTGGTGCGATTGTGAATCTGTGTGTCTTTTTGCAGAGGAAAAACTCCCAGGAACTACCTACGTTCAGCTAAGAGGAAGGATGTTTGGGTGTGAATGGATCAATTTAACATGGCCTATCACAGCAGTTGGTCAGCAGTTGTTCAGAAATCATTACATGTCAAGAAATGTGTCCCATTCATGTGGCTGCTGATTAGGTGTCCATGTTTCCAAGTTTCAAAATGGAATTCTCTGTATTTTATTTTTTTTTAAATTATCAGTTGATGATCAGTCTCATACCCACATATATATGTCAATACAGAGTAATTGACACACTCCAGTGAGAGCCTAACATAAATAACAAATGTAGTCATAGCTGTACCATCTCTTCATTTCTTGTCCTGTTGTTCTTACCCCCTGGCAAAGAAACGGCCCCATGGCCCCCTCTCTTCCTGTCCTAGTCTCAATCCATTTTTATAGTTTTTTGGTCACCCAGTAAGCAGAGTCTTGGCAATTCACTGTAGAAAATAAAGAAATTTAAAACAGACCGGGATACTAAAATCACTTTAAATAATACATTTGTTTATTGGTTTAATTTAATCATTTACACCATGATATTTGCTGACAAAGATCCTAAATCACTGTGACACCAGACATCTTTTTTTTTCCTATTAATTCAGAACTCACGTTTCCCCCATTTTTTTTTTTTTTTAAACTTTGTTACGAGGACAAAATTGAAGGAGTGAGGCGCCGGTTTAAAGGGCAGACCGGGGTCCCTGCCTCCAGGGCTTTTACATCAGTGCTGACAGAAAGGCGTGTGAACCACCGGGAAATGTTTCATCGGTCTCGGCACATTACGCAGCCAAGGGAGAGTCACATTAAACTTTTCACTTAGTCCGTCATTGCTTCACTTTTATTGTTCAGCACGCCTGCTAACAAATGTGTAACCTCGGCTGCACCGTCGACTTTAACAACTCAGGATGTTTCCTTCAATTAATGTTATTCCAGCGCTCTTTAAAATATGAAAATAAATGTAGCTGCTCCGTGTGTTTCAGACACACACAACGAGAGTTTATGCACCCTGTGGGACTGTTACCCTTCATTACATCTGAGGAGAGAAAAACAAACGCACGATTGATTGAGGAACATTTTATTAAGCCAAACATTTTTGTCAACTGCAACAGCTGCAACAATAGCCACATTGAAACCTTTTGTACATCTAGAATATCAGCTTGTCACTTATTATATAAATAAAATGCAATTTTATTACTCATTGTTTTTAAATTTTGTTGAAATGTGCACAATACAAAGTTGCCAGCTCCCCCAAAGTTTACAGAGCTTCACAGTGAGTCTGTTTGTCTGCTCTTTCTGTTGTTACCCATTTAATGATGTCATCACAAGACGACCATAACTGACACATTTAGCTTGTTGCTGGCAAACAGAGCAGAGCGTTTTGCAGCGATAAAGCTGTGTGTAGAAACTCACAAAGCTGATACCAAATGATGTCTTCTTTTAAAGGTTCCTCTCTAGCACGACTCGACTCTGCTGTTTTGTTTTGTTGTTGTGTTTTTTGTGTGTGTGTGTTTCCAATCCTCATTTGTATCTGGTACCTCCGGTGCGGTTTCAAGCAAACTGTGCCAATACTAAAATGTGGCTTTAACATTGCTGATATGTGCAAAAAATTACAACGCGGTCTGTCGATGAAATACAGAAATAGTTTCATCTCGCCGCCTGGAGCTTCTCCATCCCTCTTCTCTCCGTCTGTGACACAAAGTTAGCTCACCATCGCCTCCATTGTTTATGTGTTTGTGTTGTGTATAAAACGCCATCCGACACGGTGAGGCAGTGGTTAGCACTGTCGCCTTATAGCAAAAATGTCTCTGCTTTGGTCCTGGCATGGGATATTTATGTGTGGAGTTTCTGTGTAGGTTCTCTCCAGGTACTCCCGCTTCCTCCCACCTCCAAACGCATGCTGAGGTTAATTGGTCACTCTAAATCCTCCGTAGGCCCCTCTGACGTTCTCCCGTTGACAGATGGGATCGACTCCAGCACAACCGAGACCTAAAACCGGAGCAAGACGGAGAAGATGAATGAATGAATGAATAAAATGCCATCACAGAGGTTTTATGCAGTCGTTGCGGCAAAACGTGTGCAAAAATAAGGTGCACAGCAATATAATACACCAGCACTGAAACAAAAGCTCCCCTCATGAGGATGTTTTCATTCAGTTTCAGAGAGGAGCAGTTGTTTAAAGAAGCTGTAATTTGCGGTGCTGATGAGATGAGCTAAGTTCAACCCAGACTCTTTTTTAGAGTTGACGGCATGTTAGAAATAGCAGTAATTATCCTGATTCGGGCTAAAATATGATGATACCATTATGCCCTTAGCCCTGGAGGCCCAGGGTAGTTTTTTATCATATCACTTTTGCCATTCCTGATGACTTTGTGACCTATAATCAGGCTGTATTATAAAAATGATGGCAGATCGTTGGATGATTCTCACAAGCTGTTAAATTGCAGCCTGGTCATTAAAATGCAGCAAAAATATTCGGTGAAACTCACAATACACATTAAATTTGGTGAGAATGTGAATTTCTTTCAACGTTGAAAAGGGGAACATTTTTAACAGGGGTCAGCCAAGGGACATAAAGAAGAGGAGAGAGAGGGAAGTGGAGAGATAAGGGGTGAAGTAAATGTAACACGGACAAGAGAACTTTATTAACAGGATTAAAGCCTCATAGATTTCAATATTTCATTGGTTCAAAAGGGGAGTGAAAATGTCAGAGAATACAGAGAAAAGGGCAGAGGAGAAGAATTTGTTCACAGTAATTTATCTAATACATATCAGCAGGCGGCGAGCGTAGAATTCAGCCTTTTATACGGACAGATGTAGCTGCCATATATGAAATTAGTAACATAGTGATTGTAGAACTCCATTAAACATTTGCCCTTGTAAATAATAATAAAAAAACTTGTTTTTATCGGGCGTGCGTTAATTTACAGATTTATATCGGGGGGCTGAAGACAAACTAACTTTAATCGCTTTACTGTGCCGTCACTGCTTCATAAAACGATGTTTATTGACGCTGTATCGCCGGTGCCAAGCTGTGACAGCAGCTAGACAGTAAAAGAGGCCACCACCTTTAATGGGAGGAGCTTTATTTGTTCCTCAACACTGCCGTTAACCTCTTTTGTGCACATTAGCAGCAACTGGTAAATCTTTGCTTTCCCACTCACTTCATGATAGATGCAGCACACTAAAAGCGTTTGGCAATGACCGATTTATTGCTTCGTTAGGCGCCATCTCACTGATTTCATACAGGAACAGGCAAACGCAGTCTGGTGTACAAATTAAATATTTCTGCTTCTCAGAGCTCAATTTTGTCATTTCTCTTTTCAAAAGGGAAAAAAAGACACTTACAAAGGCACTTTAAGATAAAATAGTGAGAAAGGTAAGTACCTAAAGGCACATTCACAGGAGTTTCGAGGCTTTAAATCAAATGTTGTAGGGGACTCGTCCTCGTAAAACACGGGCGGTGGGGCGCGAGTTGTTCCTGGGTATGTATGATTGTCACGTTGTTTTTCAGCCTGTGGAGTTTTATTGAGGTCAGTTGATGCCTGGTTCTGTTTTCATTTCCGAAGCCGCTCCTCGCCAGCAGTCCTTAAACCCCGCAGTAGCAACCTCCACCGTGTATTTTACAGATTTTCTTTCAGCGGCTCACAAGCCTTTATGTTCCCCAGTATAAGAATTTAGTTACAGTTGTCTACTGTCACTTATTATCTCAGTGTCGTATTATATTTCCCACAGTGGATATGTGTTCAACAGCTTCCTTGCCCTCTCTTGTGTGATGTGGAATAGTTCCAAAGACTCTGAATACAGTAAAGTACAACTTTTGCGACTGCTGTTAAGACGGATTGCTTTCGAAATCATTTCAAACATGAGGAATCACTCCAAAACGTTTCACCCTATCCCGCTTGAGTCCTGATAGCGAGGCAATATCTATTTTAAGCACAAAGACGGAAAAGCAGCTATCGTTTAGTGAACATCTTTTCCAGCGGCTGAGGGGGTGGAGAAAGGTTGGGATTGTAAATGCCTCGTTCTGATGAGCTTTGACAGTAATGCAGCCACATTGGCAAATGTAGCAGATTTCTGTGACACACATGTCACAGGGCTGCGGTTATGCTTCTGCTCAATCATTAAAGGAGACTTCTAAGAGAGACAAGTGAGAATGAGTAATGGCGCTGAAGCTGGCGTGTATAAACATGTCAGGGAGCAGAAAAGTTCTCATGTCATCGAGGTATTTTATTCTCAAAGAGTGACAAACTAAATAGCTGAAATCCCCAGGGCTAAAATCTCCACGCTCTGCCACATGACAGTATTGGCTTCTAATGCTTTAAGAATGTGACAATTGCATTCTGAATCGTTTTACATTTCCTTTTTCTCCAACAGCCACCTTGTTAGCAAACTCTGTTTGTTTTTCTTTCTTCTTCCCGCTCTGTATTTCTCTGCAGGCATGGCTTTGGAAGTGGTGATGAATGAGTGGAAGTTGACTCATTATTAAAGGTGGGAGATGATTTATAAGGACCATGTATGTTTTCCTCTGTAGTGTAAATAAAATATATCATTCACGTAATGCAAGCCTGGCTCGTGAGAGTGATTTATGGTGTGTTAAAATGCCCAGAGAGCCAAAGGCTGAAGCCCTCTCAGACACGCAGCCATGACAGTGCCCTACCCCGCTGCTTCAGCGCCGCTCACACATCTCCCACTCCTGCTCTTTGCTATCGCTCTGTTTGCTTATCTCCATTTCCGCCATGCTGGATTTATTTGTCTCCGACTTTTGGGAGAGTCTGCAAGATTGTTCTGAGGTCATCCAGTGCTCATACAAATAGGAATTTGAAAACTGCACATGCAGAATTTAGGAGTTACAACTCAATTTCATGGTTTGTAGCAATAAAAGAGAACACGAGAGTTAGTGTTCATTTGGTTTTAGCTACAAAAATGACGACAATTATTCATTATGGCAAATTACAATTTGCAAAGCAGTCAGCCATTTATTATTTTTTTATTTTGGATATTTATGATTTTTGTTATGTTTTACCTTCTTATTGCATCGGTTTATTTTAGATATTTAGTATTAGATATTATTTAGATATTTATTATTATTCGTATTATTAGTATTATTATTATTATGTGTATTTATTTCAAATATAAATATGCATACACAGTATATGTATAATAAGATAATAGATTTTGTTTTTAGGGTTCCTATTTGCATTGTTCTTAGTGGACGTGACACAAACCTGCCAATGGGTCACTCAGCTATAATCTCACATGTTTACATGCACATTAACATGCATTGTCCACACTTTCGTTGTCTGTACTACTGCTGGTCTGTTCATCCCTGGGAGAAGACCCCTCTGTCTGTGGTTGTCCCTGAGGTTTCTGCCCTTTCCTCTGTTTAAAGGGGTTTTCTGGTAATGTTTCCTCACCCTGATTGAGGGTTCTAGGACAGAAGATGTGTGTTTGTCTTTCAAGACAATTGTAATTGTGATGTTGGGCTGTACAAATAGAATAAAATGCAACTGTATTATATTGAATACTATCCCAATTTGGAACAAAAAAAAATACAAATACCTAAATCACGCATGTACAAGGAAGAACATGCTGCGTCACGAGGGGAGTCATCCTTGACGTCCAGAAGGAGAAGCATGGGATGTGCCAGTCTCTGTGGCAGCCAGCCACCCGTCCCCAACCACTGTATCGATTCACTTTAGACCTCACCTTATTTCTCAACTTCAGGTCCTGATGGAGTGTCTCTATTTAAGTGTGTGCGGGTTGACTTACAAGACACATCTCACACGGATAATCCCCTCATCTATCTTGGTGTCTGTTTCTGAAGTGCACAATTAGGAATGAGGGGTTTGTCCGCTCCTCTGTTCGTCGGTGTGCGTGAACCGGCGTAACACTTATAAACACTTATGAAATTCAAGATGGGAGCTCCAAAACTGCTCAGGACACCGCAACTGCACAGGCTTTTTGTGACCAATGTATCACCTTGAGGAAGAAAGATGTGAACAAAGCAGCCATTGAGATGGCCTTTTCCTTCCAGAAAAGAACCGTTTTTAAACTGCTGCGTAGTCAACCACTCCATTTCTCTCCTTCTGATTATTCTGGTTTCACTTAGGTTTTTGGTGTTTCTGGTTTAAAAATATTTTCCTTGCTCTCAGGCAGAAACATTGTCCTCTCATTCAACCGTATTACAGAACAGTGTCCATTCTTTTGCCTGTAACAACACAGTAAAGCCGATGGCTGCATGCCAGTTTAACACTTTAGAAAAACCCAAGAAACCGAGGGGGAAAAATGGAGCTTATTGGTTTTTAGAAGAGAATTTTATTCTGCCCCTCTGTGCCGTTTTTCTGCTCATGGAAATTACCTGTCTTTTTACTTAAAGTGGCTTTAATGAATATTTGTGTTATAATAATCTCTGTGTTCAGAGGCGTCCCTACTGGGCCTTATCACCAAATTCAGCTTTACAGAGTTTTAAAGTGAATCTCTGCTTTTTGTTAAGCTCTCTGGCAAAAATTGTTTCACTCTCATGAGCCACTCAGCATTTATATTCCAGGAATATTGTGCCTTTATTGCACCTGGCCGGTCTATACACAGGTTACTGTGAGATGGCAACACAGGTAGTAACAATGGTGTCTGCAGTAAGTAAGGATTAACGATAGGCAAACAACTCTTTTTGGTGTACTAAATCATTACAATCCGTTTAGTAAAAAGATTTGTTCAAAAGATCCATTCCCCATCAGTCTCCTAAGTACCAGAGTTATTAGATTTGCCATGAGTTGCGAGGGGTCTGAATACTAAATATAGCAACAAAGTCCCAATGTTGGCAACACTCTTTGAGTCTAAGTTTGGTTTTCAGTGTATCATTTTCAGTGAGTGATTTGTGATTTATGTTAATTGACTCGTTCGCAGGGAATGAATCAATGAATCAGAGACAAATCTTTTCTACGAATTCTTCTGCACTACTTCAATAGTTTGTTCACCTAAAAGATTGTTTTTTTCACGCAAATTGGACAACACCAGAGATGATAAAAATTACATTTTGACAATGGACTTTGCGTGAGATCAATCACCAGTAACAGAATTTTTGTTGTTGTTTTTTTATTTTGCAGCTAATAGGAAAGAGCAACCACACTGAATGCAAATCCAGGAGACAGTGAAGTCCAGGAGCACTTCAGTAAGAAGTCTAGTTGGTGATAGAGTTGAGCTCACATCGGCTAAATGGGCAGATATTTGTGTGACCACCAACAGCAGCATAATAAATACATGCTGTTACTGTTCCATGGCTATTGGCTGTGTAAATAAACAATGGTACTCATTTAAAGGTCTGAATACTGTGAGTATCAGTTTACGCAGTGAGCTTACCATTTCTGGATGCAAATCAAGTGAAAGTAAATAAAAGGCAACCAAAATTAACTAGAAATCGCATTGTGTAGCTGCATCTATGTGCGTTTGACTTGTGTGTGCAGAGTGAGTGTATAAATACAGAACATGTGTTTAGTTTTATTCTTTTTTTTTTTTTATT